>JASSUY010041242.1:4323-16510 GCA_032466535.1 Forpus xanthops
CCTGTGGGAGTTGCATTCTTTTGATTCTCCTTCCCATTTCCCCGGGACTGGGGAAGAAAGAGGGGGGAGTGCACAGATCTGTTTGAGGGGCCTCAAACCACGACACCTATTATCCTCCTTACACAAGCAGCCATGGATGATGTGAACTGTGCATGAATGCCATAGACATAGTTTCAAATCATACTGTGCAGAATCATTAACTAATGATTTAGAAAGTTTAGACACTTCATTTTCCAATAAAAATGTTTACTTCACTTCAATGTTTAATACAAATAAAGAACTATGGGTTTATAAAACTTGAAATGAAAAGCGGTATCTCACTTATTTTAGGATGTACTATAAGACATATAATGTTATGCTACGTTATGTTATGTCAATTAAAATCTCTACTAATATCAAGAAAGGGATTCTGCCAAGGTGATTTTAGTTAAATGTACTCCATATAAAACTGTTCAATGTAACTGCTTAAATATTCATTGAACCAGACAGAACAGTGTGATTCAGACACTAGTATGGATGTTAGGATATTCATCCAGATAAGATTCTAAGTTGGAACTTATGCAGATCAATGCTCTTCATCACTTCATCAGCTAGATCACTAGAAAACAAATGTTCATTCACGGATAATACCTAAATTGGTGTGTTAAGAGTATGGTAGCAAAATATTGCCCATTTACAGCTTGCAGAGCCTCAATTGTTATGTTTATATACAACTTTCCTCACTGGTGTTGTAGGCACCATGAATAACTGATATGTCATTTGAAGGTATTGATGCAGTAATATTGTACTGTGAAGAAAATATTTATAGTCTCCAAACCTACATGCAGAGGTGGTTTCTGTAAATTGCAGTGATAAGCCAGTCATCATGCTCCAGGCAGTGTGTCATAATCTTTAAATTTTAATAGAACTGAAAACTAATTCAGTACGCTTAACTGCAAAGACAATGGGTTCAGAACTATAATATCTCTCAGTCCTCAGTTCTTCTGAGTTATTACATTGTTTCTATACAAGAAGAAAAGTGAAATTAATGAAGGCTTTTAAGTTCATGACGTATCAACCTCCTTTTATAAATCCACTGTTAGAAGGAAAACTAAACAAAATTAAGACATTGGAATGCTGAAAAAATTCTCCTCTACCCATCCTCAATTATACATTTGTTTAGCCAAACCTGCCACTGTGTAAAGTCAGCAGAGTGCAAGCATATTAAAAGAATGACAAAAAACTACTCACAACATGAAAAATTTTAGCCTAACTGCACGTTTTCAGAAGATCAGGCTACAGAGAGTCTGAGAAAATGAACAAACATAGCAAAATTCTATAATGTGAAATGACAAAATTACGCTACTACAGTAAGATGTGAAGTAAAATGGAATTTTGATGTACGCAAAGTTAAAAACTAACCCACCAAACCTTATAAAGGATTGAAAAATAATGACTAATGAGCTAGTCAAGGTCACAAAAAGCATTTTCTCTGCCTGATATTTCCTAATTGCTTGATATTTCACTGATACAATCCTGGAATAAAACATTAATTAATATACCTTAGGACACAAAAAAAAATGACTTTATAAACGTACTGCATATGAAAAGTGGAAACTGAAATGGGAAACTATTCAGATACACGGTAGGTGTAATTATACAGTAAAGGCCATGTCAAGGTCAAAAGCTTCCTTACAAAGTACTGAATTTGTACCTACACAGGTAGGAACAGAGGGTCTCTATTAATAAAGCACTTCCAGGAGTTTGTGGTAAATAACTATGGGTGACCTCAAACTGTGATGTTGCAACCAAGGGCTTAACACAAGTCAGCAACAAATAAATAAGCAAACAGTACCCAAATAGATGAAACTTTACTGTGGAGCTGGTGAGACAGACATTGGAATATTGTATCCTGTCTGTCATGGTTCTTAAAATATTGAAAAGCTAGGAAGAGTTCAGAAGAGACTGAAAAGTGTATGTGAGGTCTTTGTAAACTTTACAGCAAAAGACAGTTTGTTCTCTTATCAAACAGATGCTTAAGAGTCTTTCTTAGTTTAAAAAAAAAAAAAAATTCAGTTTAGTAGATAGACACACAAATGTCTCATGCCAGAAAGATAAGAGCAAATAAATTCAAACTGGAAGTGAGCCTTTTTATTTCAATGGTAAACATGAGTCATCATTAACATAACAAACAGCAGTAGATTTTACACTTGCCAAGACACTGAAGAAACCTTTTCCCTAAATTTTCTAAAAGAAATTTTTTACTATTTTTTTATATAACTTTTTTACTTAATTTTCAAAAGAAACATTTTTCCTTATTTCTCTACTTAATATTTTCTTAAAACTTATGTCATTTTCTAAAAAAAAAAAACCTTTACCAAAACTGAAATAATTATTTTATTAAAATCTTTAAACATTTAATTACCAAGATACTCTTCCATTTCCTGTGTAGATCTCTACCCATTACTTGAGTAAATTTATAGGTTTATTGCTGGAGTAATTAGTGTTAATGTGTGCTGACTTTCATCATGATACAGACAGTTTGTCATGGAATAGATAAGACATAGATTTCTGCAAATATAAAAGGCAGGCATTCTTCATACCCAGAATTCACAGGGCTTCTTTTCAAAACACCCTCAAAGGCTTATGAAACCTGAGCATGCCGCATAATGTAGTTTCATAAACAACTTATATTTCTGCTTTCAAATTAATAAAATGTAACAAATCTAAGACCTTGGCAGCTTGATAACCCCCCTGTTTTTTATTTCTTCACATACTTTCTCAGATATATGCAAAAAGACAGATGCCTTTTTACAGTTTGTTTATCCATACTACTGACCTTAGGATTGGCTTATGCAGGTTTAATGTAAGCTTTATTAATTGCAGTTTAGAAGAGGCAGAGATCTAAATAGAGGAGTGGTTGCTGTTGTATGAGCAAGAAATAATCAGTTACCATTCACAAAACTTGATATGATAACAGAGAACACTTCTAAAGAAAAAACAGTTTAGCAAGACTTATAGATTTCTTTGCTTTTGCTCACCGCACCACTAACTCCAAACTATTTAAATACACCTATTAAAGAGCACACTACCATTAATTAAATCTGGAAATCAAGTTTGTAAGTACAAATTTAGAAAACTAAGCAGGAAGAAACTTAATGGGATGATACTAAAACACAGTCATCACACCTCCTCAGCAAAAGGGTAAAATAATTCATTCTGCTGGTACCAAGCCAGTGCTAAAAGTGCTTTACATCAGCATATGTCTCTAATATAGGTATAAAAGAATTCAACTTTCTTAAGTCTTATTAAAATCAACATCCTCTTATGGATAAGTCAAGAGAAGAATTTACCATTAGTCTAATTGAAATTTCTTAAAGCATAACAATAGTTGTTATAAAGTTAGGAACACACTTTAAATACAAAATTAACTGATTAACAGTTTAAAGTTGTTATTCAGCAAAATCTCCCGTTATATACATGTTTTCTCTGGCCTTATCCCTACCCTTCCATTACTCCTTTGGTCTTAAGGTCAACAGATTTGGTCAGGTGGGAAAAGGTTTGGAAATCTGGCAGAACCCTGAAGTCTTCAGCAGGAAGCTTGTGATATTAATGACAAGGGCAGAAGATGCTGCTATTGACAGTTTTCTCTTCAGTCTCGCCCCTGAGTCCACTTGGGCACATATTTATAAAGGTTTTTCATGCACTTTAGACCTTAACTTTTTTTTACTGGTCTATAATTTCATGTTACAGGCAGCTTTGCTTTATATGGTTTATTGTACAATGTTAGACAATTATTATTAATCCTTTTTCCTACCCAGAAAACAGCTTTGTCTAGTGTCTAAGTTTGTATTTCTTTTAGTAACTGACCACTAGTAGGTATTCACAGAGCCTCTGTCTATCAGCTTATGTCCACACCTACAAGGTCTCTGCTGTCAACCCAAGCTTATAGTCCTTCACATCATTATTATACTGCAGAAATAATTCACTCTTACAGAGCACAATTGCATGTTATGCTTACTAGTGCCAGAATTCTTAATGATAGGGATTGTTTCACACAGTTATACAAAGGCAAATAGAACTGAAACAAACTACATGACAGCCACCTGGTAATTAAACAAATTATTGTTACAACTAAGGAAGCTAAACCAAAACTCCAATCAAGCTGAAACAAACCAAACAAAATAAATGTGGCAGTGACACATCTGCTGATGCCTGAGCTGTTTGGTTAATACAATGCTACCTCTCTGACAGTAGGGATGTCAGTTCTGTATTTACTGGACTACAAGGATACTAGTTACCCTTTTAAAATTTTTCCTGAAGGAAGTGGATTTGTAGCAAGAGCATAAGTGAATTTTGTGCACCATTTATATTTGAACATCCAAATCTGATATGTAGATAAGCAAAATCCCAGTTTATGCAAATTTTTCCACCTGTAAACTAGTTCTTTGTCACAGTCCAAGCTCCTTCATCTGCACTAGTAACTGTGAGAGCTAATCCTTGACTTTCCTAAGCCATTAGGATCTGTTGTATCCACTGTTGAAGTGAATATTGCTATGAGTTGCAAAAAATCTTACCTGATAAATTTTTCAGAAGTCTCCTTTCCATTGGCCAATGCTAAGTAGAAGCCAAAACCCCTGAATAGTTCTTGGTCAATTTCGCTTCTCCAAGGAAAATCCCATTTTGATCTGGAATCTTCATATACTGGCAACAGAATGCTTCTTGCAGTATAGGCTCCTATCTGCACAATATACTTTTGCCTTTTCTATGGTCTTGAGACCAAAAGGATAAGAGAGTTTTATCCATTTCTATTTTCCTGAGGAAACAGATTTTCTACTCTGTTGACAAAAAGGAAGGGATGTGGGATTTTGACTTTCAGGTTAAATTTATATGGATTAAACCCTTGGTTCTGGCGCAGACAGACTATATAATGTGAACAACCTACAGAATAGGACAGGAAAAACAACTGTTCTGCAAATGCTCTGCTGCAGAGCACTGTCTCCTGGAAACAAGAATCTCGCTGCTCTAAAAATTTATGAAGTGAGCTTGCAAGAAGATTTGGGAAGTGCATGCCATCAATTAAATCTTGATTAAGTAAAGATCTGGGCAGAATGTCCTGCAACTAACAGGGCTTTTCCATGACTAACAACATTTTCGAGTGATGACAAGAGAAACTTGCAGAATCAGAAATTCAATAACCTTCTCCATATGTCTGAACAGAAAAGAACTAGAACCAGAAGGAAATTAAAATTCATAGTGTTTCCTGACTTTACTTCAATATTTGTAACCAGAAAAAGGCATTACAAAACAGGGTACAAAACTTTTCTTACAGGCTGTTCTTGACATCTACAAAGTTTATATGAAACTGTGTAGGATGAGCCAAAAGTTTGCAGATCGGCAAGTTCAAGGCAGATGCTATCTTAAGTGTGGCATCCATGTATTGCCATATAGAGCCTTTTTGCAGAAATATCCACACGCAGCAGGTTCATTAAGAGCAAATGATGTAATGAATATGGATCTATAAGAAACTGTAATACTAAAAGTAGTGGTGCAGGCTTGGGCTATCAGCCAGAACGGCATATATTATGCTAGATAGTAAAGGTACAAACCACAAAAAAGTAGTTGATTTCCTGATAACACAGATTTAGATGTAATTTTTTTAATACAGTGACAAAGAATGAATTTTAGCTAATCAAGACAGGGACTTTTCACTTCTCTTTAAAATTTAGACTAACGAGTGGAATAATTAGAGTACTTTCAGTAACCAATGACAAAATAATACACAACCACTATCACCTCACTGTTGAGATTGTCTGGGCATGTTTAGCAGTTTTCTGGTTTGTAAGATATCAGTAAAACCTTATCACATTCCCAAACTTGAATGACATTATAAAAAATACATTAACAAATATCTACAAGTAAACATACTTTACATTCTGATTAAAGAGGACATATTTTAGAAAGTAACCTCTTTTAAATGCTCTCAATCTTACATAAACACACACACACCAGTCACACACATAGGTATGTATTCATAACAAAGGTGCATCTTTAGGGAAAAATTATATGTAGCTATTCTTCATAAAAAGATACTTATTAAAGACATAATATTTTATACAAAATCATGATTTAAGGTTGTTTACCGAAACATAAAATAGAAAATAAACATAATTGTTGTGTTCAAAAACCTTCATTTGATCTAAGTATCATATCAACATTCTAATTAAACAGTTCTGAAGCTGCTAATAATATCTCATCAAAATGATGCTATAAAAGTTGATTCTGCTAGGGTTTAAGATATGGATTAAGTATAATCACATATTTCTGTCTGTTTGCCAAGTCTTTAGAAAAGATTTTGTAGCATTCATGAAACAGGAAAACAAGTTTCTGTACTTGACATTAAACAGATGTCACTGTTTTACAACAGCATAAAAAGTTCAAGGTAAAGCTTTCACAGCAATCACTTCCTTGATAGCACTGATGAAAAAAAAAAAATCTTACTATATCTAAGAAGAATTAGTAACATTTTTCAAATCACTCAAAATCATCGGAATCCTTGCTCAGCTGCTTTAGAAGCAATCAACTCTCGGATTCATCAACTATTTCTCAAAATCATTAACAAATTTAAATTCAAATTAAACAATATTTTTTCCCATTAAAAAATCTCAGTAAAGCAAGGTACATTTGTCTCCATATATTATTCAGTTTATTTCCGTCTCATTCTGCCATGACTGTGAAATTGCTGGACCTAGTTTGGGTGCACTCTCTTAGTATAAATACGAAATACGTTTTTACACATTTGGAACTCAGTAAAACTACACCAATTAGGATTATCTTAGGAAACAACTCAAAGTAATTCACAAATAAAGACTCAACTGATGAAAATATTGGCTGTTCATGAAAAATAATGTGGGCTTTTAAAAATACCGTAATGTTGGTATATATTTTAATTCTAAACTGGGTTTCTGGGAAAAAAAAAGAAAAAAGTCCTTTCCAAGTGAGTCACAAGTGAGTAAGAGTGTACATGTTTTGATATAACGTTCTTCTTTTTCTTTACTGTTTTTTAAGTAAGTTCTTATTCTTTTTCTTTACATTTTGAGTAAGTGCTGATAGGGAGCAATAGATGTCAAAGTTCTTTCACACAACAGTTAAATCACAGGTGAGTTAAAGAGAGCAGAATTCTTATTACACAAGCTGGAGAAAGCATTTGATGTCTGTCACCTTTGATATAAGGCATCACAAATGTCCTTCAAAAATCAGTGCATTATCAGGCTGACAATTGGCTGAAACAGTTCTTAAAAACAGTACGAAATGCTTTATTTCACAGTAGAGGGGACATAAATCTTAAAGGTTTGAACTTTGAACTACTTCCTTTTAATAATCTCTTTCACTATTCTCCAGTCAGCCTTTAAATGAACTGAAAAAAATAATGCCAACCTCAGCCCTTAAATTACAGCTGTAGTTTAAGAATTGTTTTCCTTTGACCCTGAAATACGGTCTGCCTAATTATTGTGACCAATGTGCTTTTTCCTTTAAAAGAAAATATTGACCTTTCCTGTAGCCATCACTAGAAGGCTTGGATGCCTGTAGTGGCAGCTCTGCAGCACCCAGCATTCAAAGAGCCACAGGTTCACTGAGAGGGAAAAAAGAGAGTGCAAAATTAAACATGAAAAGCAGAGATCTGCCCCAAGTTCTGACAATGCTGTATTCATGCTCTGATATTGGAGACCCAGCCACAGGTGATAGAAGATAACCTTGGTTCCCGACAGTAGCTGGTTTATAATAGGGGTGATGCCCTCAATCTCTGAGGAAGGGATTTGTGTGGCATCACTCACAAGCACTCTCTGAGAGTAAGTGTATGGTACTACTCTGGCCTTAAAGAAAACTAAAAACTCCTGCAAAGGTAAGACTGGCTCAAACAATCCAGTTAAATGGATATAACAGGAAGCAGGATTAAATAAGGGAGGATGGCAGCTCAGAATGCAGTAGTCAGGAAAGAGATGATGCTAAGGAGATCAGTGAAATGCTCCATGCTTTGAAATTTGCCCAGGTACCCCTTCCAAACTCCCTATTACCAGAAACCACTGACAAGAAAAAATAGCTAGACAGCAATAGTTTTTCTCTATTTCTTTTAATGTTGCCTATGCTCTGCTGGAAGGTTTATTTAAATCAAGTTCACAGAGGAGAAAAACACACAGATAGTAATTTAACAAAAGCAATTCTTGTGTTTTTCCCTTCCAAAACAGAGACATTAGCCATTTCCTTAGAGGAAAAGATCTTTCTGTGTCAATAGTCCCCAAATAATTTAGGTGATTGCCTTTTATTTTGTGTTAGGCTCTTAGCTACTGGAGTACCTGCAGAAAAAAAAAAAAAAAAAAAAAAACAAACTTAATAGTGATAATATTAACAGACATATTTATCCAGTGATAAATTCAAATATTTAAAGAGGAAACTGATTCGAAACATTTTATTTATTCCGCAAAGTGCTTGTGGGTTTGAATGTTTTACAAAAGCAGAATACACAGATGCAAATGATAAAAGGCTTCAGAAGCAGTCACACCGAATCTATTCTCTCCTATGTTTGTCTGCTCTTTTTACACCAGATCAGTTCTTTTTTTCACAACCACACCAACAAATATCTGTACATTCACAAAGAAAGATGTGATACTCCACATTACAGGAATGGGAATGAGCTGCAGAATACAATGGAACATAAGCTTATATTAGTGCCAATGTTATGACATCTACAAAGCAGTCATGAATCATAGATTTATAGAATCATAGAGTGGTTTGAGTTGGAAGGGACCTTAAAGATCATCTACTTCCCAAGCCCCCTCCACATGCAGGTGCACCTTCCATGAGACCAGGTTGCTCAAAGCCCCATTCAGTCTGATTTTGAGCACTGTCACGAATGAGGCAGCCACAGCTTTTCTGGGCAACCTGTGCCAGTGCCTCACCACTCTCATAGTGAAGATTTTTTTTTTTTTCCTGATGCCTAATCTACAGCATAGAGCACCTTCTCCATCTGATGCATATCACTCTAGCCTCAGAGCCACCAAAGGTTTCAAATAGTTTTGTGCCAGAAGTTAAGCTGGTAGAGCTTATGCCAATATACAAACTAACAGAGTTTATTTTGAAAGTTTGCTCTGATTCTGACAGAGGGTGGGAAAATACCACTGGACTGAGAGCTTGATCAGCTCTGACCTGACCAAGTTAGAGCACATCATCAAAGACAGGACATTTAGAAATATCCTGAAGTTATTAATAATTAATAATAATGTTGGGGTTTTAAAAGAAGATTTGATTAAAAAAAAAAAAGAGGAAGAAAAAAGAGGTAGTCAAATATTATATACAGCTCTTGTCTTTTCAATCTCAGAACCTCTAAGCTATTTATCCGTTTTCCCTATCTCCATTGATTATGCTTACTGTACTTAAGGACAGGCTTTAATTAAATGCTCACAATATTTGCTGTAAAAATATTCCATAATTTCTGTGATGGCTAAAATAAGATCATAGTCATCCAACCTGTACTTCAGTGAAATGTTTAATTATCTCTCTACAAAACAGGTGACATCATAAAACGTACTTTCTAAAGGAGATAACAAGCTTTAATTCAGGTTGTTTACAACCAAGGGGAATCATATTAACTGCAGATGTTAATTTACCATAACAAGACAGGTCTACTGCTAACTACTCCTTAAAAAAAAAAAAAATTTAAATAATTATTTAAACTGCAGGTGTTGGTAATGGCTCAGCAGGAACAAAACCCATCATGGTTTTCAGCTGTGTTTACAAGCAGGGTTTTATTCATTCTAACAATAGATAAAAGCAGCTTGTTTACATACTTGTCAACCACGGAAAGACATCATCAGGGGGGCCACAGTCCCACAGTGTTTTGCAGTATATTATTTTAACTCAAAAGCCTTTCAAATGTTCTCATTGAAATGACCATAGCCAAAACCTTGAGGCAGAGCAAAAACCTTTTCTTCTTTCTTCCCCTTTTCTTGCATTTCATTGACTACTTGTTTACCTTGTGATCTGCAAATAAAAATTGCCAATTTGATCTCATTGATTTTTATGTTGAGATATGGTTTCAGTCTCATTCTGGTTAATATGAAAATGAATGTGTTAGTCTCGTGCTTCTCCAACCTGAATGCTAGCTTTAAACGCACAGAATTACTTGGTCCAGATCATTACAATGAGTTTTTCTGAGGAAAGGCAAAGAATTTGAAACACTTTTTATATTCTTTCAGTTTGCAATTACTATCAGAAAAACAATATGATTCCTTAATAATATTCTTAAAATTATTTACTATAAAATGTTTACCATTGTTAAAGATTAATTCTGATATGAAACAAAATTTTTAATCTGGAAGGAGTTCTTTAATTAGAAAATGTATTTCTGTACAATATCATGTTGTCATGCCAATCAAAACCACAATCTGTCACTACTTAACCACTGAAGAAAGGATGCTTATAAATCTGAATTTAAATAGTTAGGAAGGTTAGGAAATGCAGTGTCAATAGCTGTAGAGAGCCTTACTTTTTCTTTCTAAGAAAATTGATTGTTGCATAATATATGATTCAAGATTCGACAACTGTGCAATAATTACATAAAAGTTTGATATTAAAAGCAATATTTCTTTATCAGATCACTCTTGATTATGACAACCTTCAGAAAATAAGGCTGATAGTTGCTCATATTTGTATACCCCTCCTGATAAGGTATGTAGGTTATCTGAGCAAACTATAAACTATGCTAAAAAGTGGTCACTAAAGAAAAAACTGAAATAAATTATTTTAATCCTTAAACTGACAATTTTTTTCCAGACTTGAATTTAACACAAAAAGTTTCTTGAAAACCAAGCAAATTCTGCATTAACTAGAAGATAAAATGGTAGCTCAAGTCAATTGATTTTAACTGATTGGTACACCGTGATACTGACAGAATTGTACAATAGACTGCTTGCACAAGACACTGGTGTCTGATAACATTTATTTGCTATCAAAACCAGAACTGCAAGCGTGTAATCCCATGCTGAATAATAAATTGAAAAATAACAAAAAAAAAAAATCATGTGAAAAGACCTATATAGAAAAATAGCTTGTTTAGGGCTTTTTTCTAACTCCAGTTAAAGAAATATGATTTTATCAGATTTCTCTTATACACCTTCCTTCTTTTAATTTGTGTACTTCCAAATCTTGGTCTGACCTCTTTCTGTGCTCTTTTAGTCCTGAAGTAACAAATATAATAGATTTGAATGGAACAATTGCTGTAACTTTGTGAACCCAGGGAATCACTTGTAATACTGATCCTGCAATGCCAGGTCTGCCACAGTCACACATCATTTCAAAGTACTTTTCTCTTAATATGTAAAACTCTGTAAGTCTTGTCTAAAGTTTGAAGACTTCCAGCTTTAGGAATGATTCAGAGCCAACTTCCTTTGACTGTTTATAGTTACAAAATTAACTGGTTTATACTTGTAAGCATTCAAATTCCACATCAGTTAGTCTGGACTTCTGCAGATGAATAACACACATCATACATAGCAATATTAAAAAGAAAATCTTTAAATAATAAGAACAACAGAATTAAAAATAATGCATTGGCACATCTACTATTCCTCACTTGTATCTGCATAAAATTTATTTCAGGTCAGAAAACCCAAATTAGACTCTTTGTTATTAACATTTCTATTCTTAGGCCAGTATTTGAAAATCAACATCTTTTCTGCTTCACACATCACCAACGATGACATTAAATTAGATCTTCATTTGAAAAGCCAAAAGTTGAAAAATATGTAGAATATCTTTCTACAGACTTACTGGCTTACAGTGTGAGACAGTACTAAACTTATGAAGTAATCTGGAGTATTCAGAAGGTATGAGCTGGCAAATCAGAAGTGGTAAGAATCCACTTTACAGACCTATTTTTTAGCGACAACAAAAAATAAAAAACTAAACCCTTCATTTTCTCAATAAAATACAAGCCTACCAAAATACCTGTCCCATTCTCTTAGTATTTTGCTGCATAAGAGCTGACTTTGATCTGTATGGAACTGTTGGAACGAGTGCAGAGGAGGGCCACGAGGATGATCAAGGGACTGGAGCACTTTCCCTATGAACAGTATAGGATGAGAGAGTTGGGGCTGTTCAGCCTGGAGAAGAGAAGGCTACGTGGAGACCTCATAGCAGCCTTCCAGTATCT
>JASSUY010041247.1:0-35962 GCA_032466535.1 Forpus xanthops
GTCCCTTCCCATGGCAGGGGGGTTGGAACTAGATGATCTTAAGGTCCTTTCCAACCCTAACTATTCTATGATTCTATTATTCTGGGAACCATGGAGGGCCTTTAAAGGTGAATTTTGTGTCTTACACCTCACGATGGTGTTACAAGAAAGGTTTCTTGCAGAAGGCCCAGAATGTTAATTCTTATTTCAATCACTTTGCTCTCCTTTTTTGATGCCTCTCCTTGTTGTTAGAAGCCATTGCAGCAATTGCGTCCACTGCAAAACTGCTTCAAAATCTTTCCATCTCTCTGCCTGGGCTTTTTAGTACATACAGCAGTCCTAAGGAAAACCTAGGGAGACAACTACTGACCTAGCCTATCAGTTAAAGACTATGAAGTGGAAACATAACAAGATGAATCCATTTTGGAAAGACCCGTCTTCAAATTTTTGTTCATTCAATAGACCCTGTATTCATCCACTTCAATAAAAGATTTCAGATAGTACAACAAACTATGATTATAGATTAAGTGCTTGAATTGTGTCTTTCTCCATGGTCTGAGTAGGAAATGATGATCATTCTACCAAGAAGTTTCACCAAAATCCTTCTATTGAGATAGATAACTTCTTTTTCTGAGAATGTGCAGAGGCTCCCATCAATCAGATAGTTCTGTCTCTTGGCAAGTTTTCAAAAGTTACCATCCTCAGAAACGCAAAGTGTGATGAACTGGATGAGGGCAAGCCCTCCCAGGGAAAGAAGAGAAAAGCCTGAGGATACACGTATGTACCATACAGGGAAGCTTTCAGGTTAAGATTCCTTCTGACTCATTTCTGGTATCAGGTCAGTGCAAATTAATGACCACTTTGATTTTTCAAAAGAAGCCAAAAATCTCTCTCAGCTGATTACTGAAGCTGTGCATAGCATATTATTAACCACATAAAAGCCTGATTCTGCAACTAGCGGCAACCAGTCTTGCTGCTCTTCCTCCATCTCATAAAAGCCATAGGGATTTTCCTGGAAACTTAGAAGTCTACTACAGAAACTGAATCTCACAGGATCTGGGTGTCTTAGGATCTCTGATCTCTCAGGGAGCCAAGCTCAGGTGTGGGGTCTCTAGTCATACTTTCCCACTGCAGCAAAACTGTGACCGACACTAGTCATATGCCAGAAACTCAACAAAAAGCAAAACCTCAACTTTCAATTTCAAAGTTATCCTTTGCTCTCTTGCCTTCAAAAGATTTTTTCGGGAGCTGGATGTATTTCCCTGACTGCTTTCAGCTGTAATTTAAACCACCAGCCTTCTTTTGCTACACAGCATGCCTTCCCTGTACTGCGCTCAGCTGATGTGAAGCTGGCCAGCTGCCCAACAGGTCTTGCCTTCAATTTGTGCCAGGCCAGACAACTCATAACTATCAAGATTACTATTCACAAGTGTGCTTCTCCTCTGAAAAAACATGTATGCACAGAGCCAACACTCAGCCGGTATAAAACTCTCAGGCTTAGCTAGGGATCTCAAAGAAACCAAGAGAAATCCCCATAAGCCGCTGGAGACAGCTCTCCTGCTGCACCCCCCGGCCAGCTGGGGCTGTAACCTTGCATCTATCAGCCTGGAAAAGCAAAGCCCATGGGAGATTCCTCATCGATCCTTCTCAGAAATCTAATGACTGATCAGGTCTGGAGCAGAAGAAAAAGGAGTATCAGGAGACTACTTGGAAGAAGAGTCTGGTGGGCTGCCATCAGGCATTTCCCAGCCTTGCATAGAACATGGCTCACCAAGGAATAAGCTGCCTCCTTTGAGCTTTCCAATGTCTCCAGACCTCTACATCCAACCCAGACTTTTTAACCTCTCTTCCCCATCCAAGCCCTTTGCTCCTTTACAGCCAAACACACTGGCATCTCATTGCCCTTCTCTGTGGTCACGGAAGTTGCCTTCCACCTGCAAAGCCAAATATCAGTAAATGATCATTCAGGTGTAATTTAACAATAAATATAATAAACTAAGAAACTAATAAAAGTACTGATGAAACAGGCAGTTAATTTAATTCAAAACCAGAGTGAAAATATCAAACTCCTACTCAGAGAGCACATGGCTGTCAGGAGAAAAAATCCTGTCAAGTTCCATTTGCATTTTGTCTAGCAGAAGGGGAGACCCAGTGCATCAAGAGTCATTTACTAAAATTTAATTATTCAGGGAAGTGTCCTCTCCACATTTATTGTGTTTTTTTTCCAATAAAACTTAAGCTTTATTTTAAAACAAGTCAATCAAGAACTTGAGAACTGAGATGGTCAAAAAATAAAACAGCATTATCTCATTGAAAAAAAAATAAGGATCATTGTTCTATTTTAAAGAACATTTATTGAATTTGTGATTTATTTCTAGTGTACTTTCCTATTAAGTATGCATTCCTGTTATAGCCTATATATTATCAAATATAATGTTAAATTAACACAAGCATCAATTTCGTATTTAAATGATATTTAACAGTTGTAATACGGTACTCTTTCTTTTGGTTTTCTAATAAATTCTTAGAAGCTTTTACATTGACAACCAAAATTAACTTAATTGAAGCTCAGCTTTAGCAGAACCACTCTTTAGAAAATTTCAGTAAATGGTCCAAGTATGTTTGCACTAGGAATGTATCCTCCTGCTGCCACACTAGAGATAAGAAGGGACTTTCAGACTCCCAAAACAAGCAGAAACACTCCACTGAATCTCTCTGAACCCACTACTTTTTCAATCATGCTTATAATTTACTAAAATATCATCCTTTTTTTCACAATCACTTTCCATTTTTTCCATGCAGTGTTTTTATATATGAATGCCTGTGGCCAAAATTTGTCACAAGCTTTTTGTTCTAATTCATTGTTTGATTAACAATTTATGACTTAAGCATCAGCACACACAAAACCAAACTATTTCAATTTTAAAAGTGTATCCATAGAAACCTTTTAGCACATATTGAGAGAAATATAATTAAAAACTGTCACTGGAAATAATTGTGATTTCTTTATTTTCATTTTCCTGGAAGAATATGAAATTGCAGTTGTGCAGTTCATACCTAACAGTAATTTATATGAGATAAAAACCATTTTAAGTTTCTTTCAGCTGCACAATAAAGAATTAACCACCTTGTGGGGACATGCTTCATTACTTTCTCATCTTCAAAGCTGACAAAATTAAATCTCCCTTGTAATTCTTAGAGGCTTGACAGACTCAGTGCAGTATACAAAAACTTACACAAATCTCAAGACTAAACAATAATGCAGCTATCACATGTATTATGTAATACAGGAACTAAACAATTAGTTGAAAACAAATAACTTTCCAATTTTCCATTAGCGTGTATACAGTTCAGCATTATCTGTTACAAATGATACACTATCATAATGATGCATTATCAAAGTTCAAAGCTATAGTATATCTCCTGGAACTGGAGACACTACTAATGGGGTATTATTAATGTCTTGAAAATAATCATGTGTGTGGTGGATGATTCTGCTTTAAACTGTGCAGTTAAAAACAATTATGGGAAACATTTTGAACCTTCTGTGATTTGAGTCCAAAATAAAAAAAAACATACCCATTTCAAAAGTCTTTTTCTCAAATGAAAGAAAGGATCTAATGTACTGTTAATATACTACCTGTTATACCAAGACTTATCATTTTAGCTAAGATAATCTTAGAAAACAACACTAATTTGTCATCATTATTACACAAGCTCTGCAGGTGACTCCAAGTACTAGTGTGCCTTTTTTCTTGACTCTTAAGCAGCAACCTTTTAATTTTATTTTTATAGCCCTAAGGAAAAAGTTCTGTGTGTTTTATTTGAAGTCATGATCAAACTTGGTTTTGCCTCACACCTGGCAGTCCACTATGATTTACTGAGAAACTTCTGTATAAGGTACAGCAAGCCTGAAGTCACACACTCCACTACCGTCTTCACCAAACCAAGCAGCTCATTTCTCCTTTCTGTCTAGAAAGTATTAAGGGATGGACATTTGGTATTACGGCAAGAAGGTGACACAACCATGTGTTCCCTAGCTGGTGGCTGTGCAGGCAGCATAACAAACTCTCTGGGAAGAGCATGACCTCGAGGTGGCCAAGCCCAGTCAAAACAACCTTAGCAGTACATTTCCAAGCCTTGCGGCAAGCACTTGCTGAACCTCTGCAGTAAATGTATCTTGTCCCTCTTTTCACAGACAGTAGCATATCTTCCCAGGGGTATTTTCCTTCAGTGTCAACTGTCAACCCAAGTTTAAAAAAGCAGAGAGGACAGGGTTAGTAAGATCTTTCAAAGGGTAAAAATGAACAACTATTGATCTTTTTTGTGTGAACTGCATCGCAGCCTTAGCTAAAGACACACAAATCTTTCATTACTGAATTTTTAGGGTATGCAACTTTCTTCTTAGCTTTGATTTTAGCTTTTGTCAAAAGATTTAATTTCTTTCGGATGCCTTAATCACTAAAAATAAGGTTTAAGCTACAGTTTCAGTACTTAAAGCTGCTTTTTAAAGGTTTACTTACCTGAGTCAAATTTTACTTTACTCATACAACAAATCAGAGTAGATTAAAGTAAGGAACCTGTAGAAAAAGATAGTGTACCATGAATTCTTGATCTGAGAGCTGTTTCTCTAGAATTTAAAAAGAAAACATGTAGCCTGTATAAAACAAAGTTATTTTCAAGGTAGTTAAGAAAAAAAAAAATCTCTATTTTTAATAAGCTTCTATTTGAATTGGGGGGGGGGGGTGTATTTTATATGTGTGCGTGTGCACATGAAACTCCAGCACATACACATGGATAGTTTATATACCATGGACAATCTGGAATGAGTTCATGTTATAGTATAGCAAGACTGCCTCCACATGTGCTCCAAGTGAGATACTGGATGGATTTTTCAGGAAATTCAAAGCAACAACAAAAGAATTCAACTTATTCCACTCATGTCAATCTGAGGAAGCTTGGGGGGGGGTATTTGCTTGTAAAGATGGCCGGTTTTATTAAAATAGAACGGCTGACTTCCTTTAGTTTTGTGCCATAACAGAGAACCAATCATAACCATTTATCTGTAGGAAGATTAAGTTATCTCCTGTCTAATAAAAGAGACTATTGCATGGACCTCCAGGTGAGCCACCCTGAGCACAATGTGCTGCTATGCAGAGAAACTAGTTCACATCCATTAGTGACCACAGCCAGCACACTACTCACTGGGCCAGCTCTCCACAGCAGCCCCATCATCCACAGCCCTTGTTGCACTTCCAGCTCCAAAGGCAGCATACAGCAAAGCTGTCTCTTGTGCTTTGGTATCAGTTATGCCCTGATGCAACTATAAATTGGGAAGATATTGACAGCTCTAAACTCAGCCTCAAATTTTTGTAGCACACCTTGGTGCTTAATTTTCCTATTGCTTTGCTTTTGAGCCTGTGGCTGTCAAGCTGGCTTACTCATCTTCTTCTTCTGTATCAAAATAAATGCATGGCTAGTTTAAAGGGCTGACACAAAATCCTGTAAACTGAATGAAAGAAAGCAAAACAAACAAACAAAAAACCTGCCTCAGCATAATTGTCTCTAGAGCGTGAGAAAGATGTCACTTTTTGACAGCGATTCTCAGAGTTTTAAATTCTCTTTATTGATTCGTGCTAATGTCATTGCTGAAATGAGAATACAAGATTGAGTTTGCTTACTGAGATCTATTAAAAACTTTACTGATAGCTTAACAATTACTAACTGTATAAAAAACTCAGCTGCGTGGAAGCAAACATCCTAAAAGGTATCTTCTCTGTAAAGGAAGAGTTCACACAGCTGCTAGAGGGCATTATATTCACCCTAGAACACAACAAATGCCTTTGAAAAGCACTGGCACAGGCACTGACTCTTCTGGTTCTGCACTGCTAAGGGAAAGGCAGATAGGGAAATTTATTTTTCTTAGTAGTAAGTTACGATTTGACTAGCACAAGGAACTCATTTGTTGAATTATCTTAAAATCATCACATTTCAGAGTAGAACCGCATTTTAAATATGGGGAATGTTATTTGCTGTATATGTATTATGTTATTAAGTATAATTAAAGTTGAAAGCCACAGAACCACACTCAATGCTACTGCAAGACTATAGAACATTTCTGTGGCCAGCACAATAAAGTACCATATGCTGAAGACGCCAGCAGCCAAGTAATACACGTAGTAGCCTAAACTAAAATGTGTTGTGGACCGGTATCTGTGGAAATGTTCCAGAAATGAGTAATGAATACTTATTACAAGAAACAAGTATGCCACTGCAAACATCATAATTTCTAGATATGCGAACTGCCAAAAAACGAAACATAAGCCTTGAAGAACAAAAATTCCTTTTTTGTTGGTGCAAAACTCCACAGTATTTCAATGTTTGAAGTATCACAAAGATATATCTAGCTAAAGTATTTCACCTTTTGACTTTTCTAGAAGACTTGCTGTGACTTTTTCAGGCACTAAAGTCACACAGAATATTCTATGTTCCCTTTGTACACTTCAGAAGTAGACAACAAAAGCTTTCTTTTTTTTCCCCTCTTACGTTATGTTTTATTCATAACCATTGAAAAGAAAAATTGAAACTATGGTGAGAGCGACTCTTTAGACTTGTCTCTATTAGAAAACTGAATCAGAACTGGAAATAGTTTCAGACATAGACACCCGTAACCAGCACTGAGCAAGAACTAATGCAGATCTGGAAAAGATGGTTCCAGTACAGTTTAGAAAATGAGACTGGAATGAGATCTGATTTGCACCAGAGTTGCCACTGGAATTGTTCACTGGTGAAAGAGGAAAGGGCTACCCTGAGAACAAAGAAAATGGACTCTGGAAGAGACACAGTTTACAATACGTATCCTCTTCCCAGCAGATCTGGACACTGAGCACCTTCAAAGGAATGAACTTCCCCAGGAAAAGCCACCACTAACAAAGGTGCTGTGAACATGATTCACAGTGGGTCTTCCTTAACCAGAGGCATCAGATCTGTTGCTCTGGGATGTTTCTCAGCTAAAACTGTTTTTCAGTCTGTATTGAAACAATCCCATTTCTTGTCCTACATAGCATTTAAATTACAACACAGTCTGAGTCCGTTTCAGATTCTGCCTGATTCTGACTGTTCTTTCTCACAGTTTGTAAAAATGCCACTAGAACAGGATATAGGAGCCATGTTCCCAGCCAGTAATACATATTTTGCATGATGAGTATGTACCAAACTGTGGCTCTTTTCAGTCTTCTACATTCATAGGTAGCCATGAGGAATAAATCATATATTAGGGAAGCACTACCATTTCATCAGCTTGCATATGTAGCCAGACTGTCCTCTGGGTATGTGGGGCACAAAATTGAAGTTCTTCTTGATCAAAAAAACAAAGAGAAAATGTATCAAGACACACTCTCTAAAGAAGTTGCTATTTGACAAGACCCATTCCTTTAGCTCTGCAAAAGTTCAACTAATGTAATTTTGAGAAGAAATTGTGTCTTTTTTCCTCAGAGGAGGTCTAGCTAAAGTGATAACAGGGGCTACAAAGCTGGAAGAACTTCAACAGAGATAGACTTCTGACCATGGAAAAATAAAATGGTTATGAGATGTTTAGGCAATTTATCATCATTTATATTGCAGAAGCGGTATAAGCTTATATGTGAATATACCAGTGCTATGGTAAGGGGAGCTACAGAAAACCTATGTACAAATAAAAGTGAATTACACTTAAAATAAAACGTTCACTTAACATCTTTTTTCCTTTAGATTACATTAAGCAACACTTACCAGTGAATTTACCAGTAGGGATCTTTCCAAAGGAGGAGGCAACCCCGCTCTATTTTTTACCATGTGTGGGCAGAGAAAAAAATAATTCACATTCCTTTAAATACCACAGAACAAAACAGATTAAAAACCAAAATGAGCTAATATTTAGATAAATACTATTACAATTATGTCATGTACTTTTTTATATCAGATGAATTGTAGCCTCAGAATGTTAATAGAAACCATAATATCTTCATCCATAGTTCACTGTTTAAAACAATGACAACTCATAAAAGGAGTCCACCGTATTTTACACACACTACTTATCCACTTAAAGGTGGGGGGGGGAGGTTAAAGACAGCAAGGAAAGCAACAGGGGCCTGATCCTGTTCCTATCAAAGAAAATGGGAAGTTTGCCATTAACTACAAGAGGCTAGGTTGTACCTTTGGTTTGCTAGCAGAACTGTACAGGTATTTTGCATTTTCTCTTGTGGCTAAAACACAGTCATTTGCTGCCCTCTAGAAGCAGACTATGGCAATACTTTGGTTTTCTTCAATACATGCCTGTTCCCAGTTGTATTTTTTGAAATGTACATAACAACAATGCAGAGCAATTTTGAAAAACTAGAGTGATGTAATGATCTATGAGATTCTCTAAATATACAGACATTTGATAACACCATTAGTGATTCTGGTGGATAAATGGAATGAGGTCATGTATGTCTCCTGGGATTATCAGAGTTAACTTCCAAGAAGAAATTAACCGAGATCATTCCATTACCCTGCTTAATAAAAGTGAAAATTAGCAAAAGAGGGTCATGACTGCATTTTCTGAAGTACAACCCTCCCCACACTGATACAGTTCACAGAGAGGACCAGAGATTCATCAGGTCATGCTAAAAGATCACAAAATAAGTCATCAAGTTTCAAAAATATGCTATGTTTTAACAGTTAAAATGTTTATTGCCCCCCAAAGTAGTAGCAATCTCATTTATTAATAATGACTATTTTCTTATCAAGTTTTTAGACATTTTTGTTCAGTTCTACTTTGGTTTTATTAGTGTTATTCCAGTTTAAAAAGTGCTAGGAATTGTCATGTTTCCACCAACCCTCGAATGGCCTTGAAATGGCTGCAGAAATCTCTCTTAAGTGAAAAAAAAAAAAGCACAACCCTCAAACATTCCAACCTCAGCTCCAAGCAGAATTCAAAGAATCTAGGTGTAAAAGCAATAAATGAGATTTGAATGTCATCCACCATTCAATTATCATCATATAATGCAATTAGATCATGAGTATACAGTTTGGTTTCTTCACTATCACCACAAGTGTATTTTGTGGGTGAAATATTTGAAAGTAGAAATATTTTTCATGTACAATTCCACAAACTGCCAAGTGCCATTTATGTAGATCTCACACCATGCTCATTACTACATTATATTCCCCAAAAGGAATCAAGAACTTGCAGACCAAGTGTTGAACAGCTGAAAGGTTCTTGATTTACCTTAGATCAGACTAATACTATCAGAAAAACTGCTCACTTAAGGATTTTTGCACTAAGCTACAAAAATCTGATGTATTCATCTTTAGCAGCCATTTTTTTAAATCTGTTCTTGCTTCTTTTCACAGTACTTAAACAAAAAAGACAAGGAGGATGAACTTGCAACTTTAAATCTGAATTTAGGCACTAAGGAGACTCAAAGTGAATGAGATCGCTGTGCCATATATTGGTTTAGAGGCAGGTAAAGACTTCCAAATTTTCCAGATTTAGATTCGGGTTGCTGAAATATATTTCTGATGTCTCATTTAAATGTCAAAAGTTAGGTAAAGTGAATCTGTAGCTGCTTGCATCTTGTAATAAATGTTAATTTATCAGCAATGCTAATGTTGTACACTTTCCAGAATGAGTCTGAATATTTTTCCTTTGAAAAGTGCAAATCAAAGATTTGAGAACTTATTTCAAGTACATTCTCCTCCTAACTAGATCTATGCTATTTTTGCTTCTAATTTACTTACCTAAAATCAAAGCTTGTTTTAAACTAGGTACATGGCAAGGTCAAGACCAATGATGCAAGGGTTTAACAAGTTTTCCATGAATACGAAATAGTTGTACAGTCTCCAAAGAACAAAACAAAGGTAAGAGTGTAATCACTTTATTTGAGTCAAGTGGAAGTCAGTAAACGCGTATACTCCCACACTAAGATACAAGCAAAGGATGGGTCATGCACATGTCAAGCCATAAGCATAGCAATCAAGACCAGTTTTACATACCCTCAAAGAACGTCCAGCCAGGCACTTGGAAAATCTCAGCTGGCTAGCTGTGGAGTTTCTAGCTACATAAAGCATGGAGTGGATGCCACCAAGTGGTAGCTGTTAATCACATACCAGTATCTTCAGCATGACCATGCTTCAGGCAGCCACTTCAGCTGCAGAAAATATTCCTGCTACAGCAGTCTGTTGGGAACTGAATTCTACTACCAGAAAAAGGGGAAAACAATTCACTAAAGATAAAAATTCAGCTCCTACTGCTAATGACAGAACTGCATGGATTTAAATTATACCAGTATCAACTTCCTTTTGAAGCCTTATAAAACACTGATAATCATCTCAGTGTAAATCCAAGGCTGCCTGAAAGCCCAGATCTGTATACACAACAAACGAGGTTTCTTGGTTTTGTTGCACCTAGAAGAGACCCTCTGACCATAACTTATTATTTGGGTATATCTACACTGCTAAACATCACAGGGCCATGAGACAAAACCAAGTATTGCTTAATTGCTTTATCGCTCCTCTACTCTAGGCAGTTCCAAATGGTTCTCTTTCAGACAAAGTACAGGCACAGTGCTGGGAACAATTTACTCCAGGGAACAATCACAGCAGTCGGTTGAAACTGCACCAGGTTTGCAGTGTCCGCCCTGCAATTGACTCTCTCCACTACCTGCCATCCTTCAATATTATTGCAGCAAATTTTGCCCCTCAAATATCTCATAAACCACATCCTAGGACATATATAACCTCAGTTTCATGCTATAAAAACGCTCAGGAGGGCTATTTCATGCCTTTGCATTATTTCAGCCACAATGGCGCCACAAGAGACCCAGAGGAGACATCCCAGCATACAGATGCAGCCAGCCTGCTCTACTACCAGTACTGAGCTAGTAATTACAGTGAGGGCATAATATGACCCCTGCCATGTAGTGTTGAGATCTCTGGGAAGCAGTTGTTTGTAATCACAGAATCACCTAGGTTGGAAAAGACCTCTAAGACCGTCAAGTCCAACCGTTACCCCAGGACTGTCAAGTCTACCACCAAATCTTATCACTAAGGGCCTCACCTACACTGTTTTTGAACATTTCCAAGGATAGGGATTCCACCGCTCCCTTGGGCAGGTTGTTCCAATGCCTGACTACCCTTTCAGTGGTTTTCCCTACTATGCAGTCTAAACCTCCCCTGGCACAGCTTGAGGCCATCACTTATGAGAAGCAATTTAGAAACATGCCTTGTCTACAGTCTCACTCTTGAAAAGCATTATAGACATCCTTCAGGAATTCTGCCATAACTGACAGTATGGGTCTAGCAGAGAAGACATAAAGAAACGTCCATCAAAGGTAGCACATCTGGTACATGTTGTAGATGCCTGGTCCAAACACATGAGCTCCATCCATCACACCACTATTGCAACCTCTCTTTAGTTGTAAAGGATCTAGGAGAAATTCCCTACCAGCTGAATGGCGAAAGAAATAATTATTTACTCTCTGAGCTACTTCTCAGGCAGCAAAATGAATTGATACCAGTTTTGTGTTTATTTTAATAAACATGGAACTGAAAAAGAAAAATTCTGACTTGCTTGCTCCTGTTGACTACAACTCATTTCAATAATAAAATATGTCTGGAAAATAACTATTTACTAATTAAAATTATGTACTATGTTAATAATACAAGCGCCTATTTAATTGATGTGTTGTATTATCACAGTTATCTGAAAGCAAAAGGCAGATTAGATTGCTTCTGGCACTAGCCTGAGGCGAATGGCAAGACAGCCTGGCTTCACTGCCTACCTTCATCAGTCAGTCCTGGAAAGCCAAGGGAGCTGCTTCAGTGCTACTGCCACTGAGAGGGTGAGGGATGGTACTGAAGAATGAATAGCAGGCCCACTCTCCAAAGCTGCCTTTCCTCACTTTATTCATTTATACACTAATTTCAAATAAATCTTTTGCTTCCTACTAAAGATCACCATGGAGAGGTGCAATAATAGTTTCCTTCCAAGAGTCCCCTCCGCCTTGTCTTTCCAGCAATGCTAGTAGATCAGCACGGGTTCTTCAACAATGTTCATAACGTGCCTAGATGGCTCAGAACCTTGAGCAGGCTTCAGTAAAGCACTCTGACAGTCTAGTCTAGGATTTCTACAGTGCTATCAATAATGACTGGATCACCATTTATTGACACTAATGAATAAGAACATTTAGAACCGTCTAGACTGCAAATCCAGGAAACAGATGTTTTCCAAAGCCTTCCCTGGCATATGAATCAGTACTCACTACACGTAACTGAGATCATGGTCTGCATCACAAGTGTGATTGCCTTCAATAGAGTATTAAACATCATAAAACAGTGTCAACACAGAATAACTTCATCTGTCGATATATGAGCTGTACGTAGAATCATAGAATAGTCAGGGTTGGAAAGGACCTTAAGATCATCTAGTTCCAACCCTGACAGTAAATCAGAAATAATGTGGATTAGGTAGACTGGGGAAGCAATTCAAGGAGTAGGGTCCTACTACATAAATGAGAATCTGGGAAAAACAAGTATGAAAGTATATGGTATAGAAAAGTGGCAGCAAGACTAAGACAAAAACATTCTGATACATCAGTGAAAACAGGAGATAACAAAAATAACTTGTATAGCATCATGTTACAGACATAATTTACATTTCACCTGTGAACTCAGTTTACATAAGTACAAACATAAGAGTACAAATACTTACCCACAGGTAAGCAAGGAAGCAAACAGAAGAACTTTTAGCTCATAAATAACAAAATGCCACAAAGCCTGCAAGCCTGTACTGAGCGAGATCAAAGATCCCTCTAGCCCCGCATCCTACCTTTGACAGTGGCCAAACCTCCTTTAAAGAATTAAGAACACAACAGGCAAATGCATAAATCAAGAGGCTTCTACATTCTAACCAATACTGACAAAATGGATGACAGAAGGTTATCCCAGCCTACAGGCATTAGCCTGAGGAAATGATGTTTTACTGTTTTTGTAATTATGCTGTCAAATTTTTCTCTAACAAACTAAATCATTTTTAATTAAGATATCCAGAACTTGGTACTGGAGACTTGCGCATCAGGGAAGTATAGTTCTCACAAGCTGCCTCTTGCTCTTGAGAAAACAGAGGTAGGAATAAGAGGCGGTCTAGTTCTGGCATTAAGTAAGGGAACTGCACACCCAAAGTAGTAAAATAGAAGGAAGAGGGGAACTGTTGTAGAAGAAGGAAACACTTGAAATTAGTAAATCTCAAAGAACAAACCCCAATCCCCCGTTACGAGCTAAATTCATATGCTAAAGTTGTTTGACATCCAAGGTCTACAGTGATTTTCTTTCCATATGTATAATAGGATTTGATAGCATAAGTGGATGTGAAAATGGAAAATCATTATTTTTTTTTTTAGTTTAAAGATTATAAAAAATATTCTAAAGGTAGAAAACTCACTAGGAGAAAAGAAATAGTCACATGAACATATAGGCAGCTCATAAATTACAGAGAATCACATAAACTGCAGCGCACGGATGAACCTCCGGACTCATAGGGATCAGTTTGTAACTATTATACCATACAGATTAACATCAGTTAATTTACATGAAAGTGACTGAATATTGATACCTTCCACATATATCCAGGACAAACTCCTTGACAAAATGGGAAATTCCCACCCAGAAAAATGGCTCTACCTTACCAATGGCTAAAGTGTTCCCTAAATATTACAGAAGAAATTCTATTCCACTTTATGTTCTGGAAATTTCCACAGACTCGTGCACATTCTGTTTTTTCTACCCAGAAATGACAGGCAATTCTTCACTGCTGCTGAAAACTGCTAGAGTTGTATAGTGTTGCTCAATACAAGAGTATAGAGAATTTACTCAAGTTCATTTAAATCAGGAGGACTGTTGCTTATGCTCTGAGGGAATATTGGAAAACACTGTCAATTGAATATTTAAGAGCTTTCATATCTTTAGAATTTGTCATTCATAAGATGTCATCATCTTTACTGTGCTATTCTGGAAACTTACTTAGAGGTAATGAGCAGGAAATTTGGCATTACTTTCAACATCATTCTCCACAATTACTTCTAAATCACAGTACAAAAATATTTTCCCACTCCATGATTTATGCAGCTTGTGCTCTTGTGCACTTTCTGATGACTCAAAATTTCAACAGGCCTTTATGACATTACTTTCAACTTTCTATGTGCAGCTGGAGCTGGTGGACCATACATTCCAGGACTATTTGCAGCATCATATTAAGAACTACTAAGTCCAGTTATGTGCAGAATCAGCATATACAGATTTAGTTTTTTAACATCTATGCCAAGCCCTGTACCTCAGGACTGAAGCAGATCCAGTCTGCAGCAGCTGAAGATGAGCTGACATTCCTCTTTTGTGTCTTGCACCAGGGACAACTACTTTGAAAATAAGGAAAAGTTACTTGTGATCAAAATCAAAGTGGTTTACCTGCTCAAGCGTCAGTCTCTGTTTCTCATTAGTTTCTCATTAGTCTCTCATTTCTCATGTTTCTCATTTGAGGAAAATAACTCTGTACTTCTAACAGTGTTTAGACTACACCTCATGCACCATTCTGCTGTTTATCAAGAATTTCTGGGTATTCAGGTACTTGCTTTGCTTGAGCCTCCCTAGGTGACCAAGTGTAAACATGCTGTAAGTAGCGGCATAGATGTTTTCATCTTTCAGAGCTCTTAACCTACAGAAATGGGTTACAACTGGTGAGCTAGAGGTCCTGCTGGACTGCAGGGTCTTGTAAAGAGACAAGACCACTGACGGACCCCAGGAGATTCTACAAAGAACATGTCAAGGGCAATGATTTGTAATTTAGCACTTAAGACCAGGATGCTATGTGACCACAAAAAGCAGTGTATGGAGGGAGGGGAGGAAATAAATTTAACAGGGTAAACCTTGCTCTGGTATGTCAATGTTCTCATAAAGGATAAAGTGCTTAGGCTTAACTGGGTCTAAGTAGCGGACTCATGACTAAAATGGAATGGTGTGTCTCAGAAAGTGTACAAGGTAAACAATAAGCAGACAGTATGAACTGTAAGATACTGCACCCCAGTAACATGCAGTGTGACATGGTAGAGAGACAGATGACAGAGTACCCACAGCTGTGGCTGTGCATAATGAGTAAGACTTAAGAGTGGTAAACTCAGACATTTCTACAGTGTGAGGAATTACAGAATTGCACATTCATAATAGTGATGTCACTATTACCTAGGTCACTAAATTGATTTATTAGATTATTAATAGTGGTTTGGTTGTTGAATCAGCATTAAAACCTTTTGTCTGAGGCCGGCAGTCAAAAGTTAAGACCATCAAGCAACAGCTAAACTCTCACCTCTACATCCTCTGAAAGACATTTTGGCATTAGATGTCTGCCAAGTCCTTAAGGGCTGTAAACCTCTGGGTTGAGTTTTACCATTGATTTCATAAACCTTCCCTTAAGAAAAATGGCACCATTTCATTTTAGCTTGGTTGGTGCAAACTGCTAAATAGATCCTCATTACTTGAAGATTAGTTTGTGAATTAAAGTTTCAATTTCAGCGATCTGATCTATTTTTAACAGAAAAAGAAATGTAGAAAAGTTAAAAAACCTTAATTAAATCAGTTTCAACTCACACGCTCGGGCAAGCATGTCAGATATTCTCCTGCATGCTGGCACTTAGACTAAGTCCCCAGCTCTTTGTGCACTGCTGTGTGTTTGAGTAGGTTTGTGTTGAACACAGAGCAATTCCTCCCTTTCCTCCTTTAACAGCCTTTTCTGACCGTGTCTTGCACACCATCCGGGGGGACTTTACCAGCAGCCTCTCTCTTCAATGCCAACTCTGAAGAGGATGTCACACGGCCCCTCAGCAACATCCCCAATACACTGCCTTTACAAAGAGAAGATTTGGGGGTTTGTTTGGGCTTTTTTTTCCTCTTTTTCTAAAGACCTTTCCTGGTGCTCACATAGATTTTTCCCCACGGCTGCCCAGTCGCAGCCGCTCACCCTGGCAGACCGGCGGGCTGCTTCCCCTGGTACCGCTTCTCACTTGCCAAGCCTGGAAATAATATTTACCAAAAAAACGAGTTTTATGGGCCCATTATTACTATTTTTAAACCAAACTCCAGCCTTCCAGCTGCCTGCTCCGGTCCGGGCCTTGAGCTACACTTCGGGAGGCAGTCAGCTCACAAACGGGAGGCCTCTGCTCAGCCCCTGCCCTCAGCGGGCCCAGGACCCGCCCGCGCTGCGTCCGCCGGGAAGGACAGGGGTGTCGGCGGCCGAGAGCCGCTCCCCGAAGCCCGCCCGGAGCAGCACCCCGTGTCCCCACAGGCCGCACGGCCCCGCGCCTGAGGCGGAGGAGAAGGCCGAGCGAGGGCGTGCGGCGGTTGGTGTCCATGGAAACCGAGCGCACACGGAGCACCGCCTTCCTCTTCCCCGGGCAGTTGCCGCCGCCATCATGATGCTGCTGGGCCGCGGGATGGACGCCAGGTAACGGGGCGGCGAGGAGCGGAGGAGGTCCGGGGTGTCGCCTCTTGCGGATCTCTGCCGGTGCCCCGGAGCACTGCTCTGAGGGTTCGCGTGGCGGCGGCCGGCTGCACCGCCTGGCCTTCTGGGGCAGGGGAGGAGGCCCGTGCGCAGGCTGGGTACCCGGCGTGTGGAGGAGGTTGGGAGCAATGCGGGCTCGGCCCCCCTTAGCGCAGCCGCCTCCTCGGGTGGGACAGCCGCCCCTGTTCTCCTCGGGAAGGCCGCGAAACTTTTCTGGGCTTAGTGTGCTCTTCAGAGGTACAGGTTTAATCGGGCCTCTCTGGTAATGTGGCTGCCTGTAAGCGGTCAAAAATAATGAGGAAAAAATCCCTTTTCACACCCCCGCCTAAGGAAATTTGGGGTTTTATGTCCCAAACTTAAGTTGTATTTGCATGGCAGTAGTGTGAGGTCAAAATTGCGAAGTGGGTGAGGAAATGTGTTTAAGGCTTCCTGCTGGAAGAGGAACATTTTCTGACATGAAGAGCTTCCAGTAAAGTAAGAAAGATATACCTTTTACTAAGGATGTTATTATACAGTATTAACTTTGAAATACGACTTCATTAGTACTCAATGAGACTCCTACAATCCCACGCAGTGGGTGAAACCTTTCCTGTTCAAAGGATCCTGTACTCAAGCACTCCCTGGAGGACTGAACAACTTGTATTTTTGTTGTCTTTGACCAAAATCTCTTTTGAACAGTCCCGTAGACTGCTTGCCATGAAGTAACACAACCAGGGTTTGCCTGTAGCAGAACCTTGGCAGGAAGGATTTTTTTCCAAAGAGTTCCTGAAGAAACGTGTTCTTCATTTGAATTAACAGCATTGTTGCTTTGTCTGAAAAGTATTAAAATTTGTTTGTTTGTTTGTTTTTTCTGATACTAAGTCAATATTAAAATGTTGGCCAGGATTTGGAGCTGGGATAGCATACCAGTGTGAAAGTTTTCTGTCCGTCATCAAGACAGGGGTACGAGTGAATTTTCTTGCTGAGAATTCCATCGCTTGACAAGAATTGCCTCATGTAGACCACAGAAGCTTCTGAGGACCCAGTATCTGGCAGTTAGCGATCGCTAAATTGTCTGTTGAGTACACTGACTGTTGGCTCAGTCAGATCAACAACTGGCATGAATTCACTGGCAGTGATTTGGTTTAATAGTATCACTGAAGCATAACTAGGACAAAATCATCAAGTGAATCAGGAATAGGAAGGTAGAATACCAAGTGAAATACATGAATTAAAACCTCAGAGTTATTTATGTAGATCATTAATAATCATAGAACAGTTTGGGTGAGAAGGGACCTTAAAAATCATCCAGTTCCAACTCCCCTCCTCCATGGGCAGGGACACTTTCCACTAGATTAAAAGACCCATACAACCTGAATCAGTCAGACGCTTGAAATATACAGGCATTTGGTTCAAATAAGAGAAGATGAATGTTCTTTCTATGGTTTTAAGAGTTTTCATCTCTGTACTTGTTTCTGTTCACTTTTCTTCTGTAATTCTTAGGTATATTTACCCTCTGTAGCGCTGACCGGGAGCAGTTTGGTATCTGTTCACAATCTAAAGAACATTTAATACCTTTACATATTTGCCCTCCACTGCCTGATTTCTCCAACCATTGACTTGTTTGTTTACAGTGCAGACTCTTGCAGGAAGATGTGTGGCACACTCTCCTTTGAGACCTAAAGGTCTCTCTTACCACTATGTTAGTAATTAATGCTAGCAATAATAGTGACCTTATTAAACACAGGAGGAAAACTTCTAAGCTGATATTCATAATTAGGGTTTTCCTCCATTAGATCTTTAAGTATAAATCTTGCACTTCTTTGTTTGTTATTCATTCATAATACACGCATTACATCAGACTGTTACAACCTTTATCTTTTTAAGAGCAGATTTGTTTTACATTGTAATGAGATACCCAAATCATGTATAAATTACTAATAGTATAATTATATAGCTTTTCTTCTGTATGTGTTGTAAACATTTGTCCCATTCTTATTTCTCACTTATTTTTCTTTGGTATCCAGGGACAATCAGACTAGACAAATACAAGATGCTGTTTCGAATGTTGAAAAACATTTTGGTGAATTGTGCCAAATATTTGCTGGATATGTACGTAAAACTGCCAGACTACGAGACAAAGCAGATCTTCTAGTAAATGAAGTATATGCATATGCAGCCACAGAGACACCAAACTTAAAAGTTGGACTGAAAAACTTTGCAGATGAATTTTCCAGACTTCAAGACTATCGCCAGGCAGAGGTACAAAATTAAAGCTATATATGTTGTGTTTGCCATCTGAACTTTTCAGTTACTTATCTGTGAAAATACATACTCTGGTATCACAAGAGTAATATAGGGAAGACACTTCAAAATGTATTAATGACAGAGCAGGACAGGCTGCCAAAACATTCATCATTTACTCTGCTAACAACTTTAGTGAAAACTGCCTGTGATTAGTCCTGCTGAAGTCAGTGAGCCTATGAGCACTCATACATATAAGACAAAGTCTTTTATTTGGCTTAGGCTTTGGATTATGATTTGTGGTTAATAAAGTGTTCTTTTAGTTTTGTGACTTGAGTTGTCCAGCAGCAGCTGAGGTAAAATCAGTCATTTTCCTTTTGCCAAGTCTTTTATCAGAAGCAATATGGAAGAGAATGCTATCTGGAATCCATCACTGGGAACTGACAGCCTCTCTGAGGTGCTGTTGGAGACCACTGTAGATTTCATAAGCCTGTAGTTCAATGCTAGAAATACAAACTTGATTTGGACCGCATGTGACAACAAAGTCATGTTTCTGCTCAGTAAGTGTGAGTGTAACTGAGTGTAACAAAAGGTGTATATGCCACTTAATAAATCTATATGCAGGGCCCCTCAAACTGTAATTTATGATCCAGAATTCCAAAGATTTAGGAAAAAAATGAATTCATATGCACTCAAACTGTGTTTTAAAGTACATATCTATTCTTTCAGTAGGGCACAGAAAATTCCTAGTTACAGTTTTGAAAAGCTAAGAAGCATTATAATTGAAAAAAAAAAAAACATGAAGTAGTTGACATTCTTGATGTTTTCATACAGGCCTGGTTTATTTTTAAGGAAGCATAGCAATTCTTTCTGTATTAACAAAGTAGAAAAAGAAAACCTTTAAAACCAAGTTTAGTAGACTGGATACCTCAAAACTTAAGAGGTTGTTTTGAAAATGAAGAAAAACCCACAGATCTTTAACAATGTATTTAGGGCCAGATTTTTAAGAAGTAAGAAGAAATCCAAGGCTGTGGATAGTGGGATTTTAATTTTCCATAAAAGCTTATGCATCTGGCTCCACCTAAGCCACACGAGTCCTTGTACTTCAATTGATGCAATAGCAATTTATCACTCTGGTAATTGATTAAATTTATATTATGTCCAAAGGTGTATGTGAAGTCAGACTGCATGACCTTTGTGTCCACTTTCACCTCTAAATGATGAGTCTGTAATTTCGCGGTACCTGTGTAACAACTTGAGGTTTGCTGTTTTCAATTTAAGTGTGTTTTTAAAAACATCTGGCCTGTATCCTGCCTTGCCTGTCCCCAAGCCCATTCTGAAGGAGAAAAGGCAGAAGCAGCAAAAGAAAAAAGAAGCTTTTATTTAAATCAAGTTCTCCTTTGCTTGTGAAAACCAGATAACCTCAGCTTTATTTCTTCTGGGCATCAAATTCATAACCAGTTTTCATATACACTGGTAATGTGGGCAAGAGAAAATTAGTTTACAAGGATTACTGATTTCTGGTCTTCAGCAGCAGTGCTAGATGTATAAATGCTGAGGTATGAGGTACTTCTACAACATGTGGAAGGATAAGTAAGCAAGATGGGGAGGTTATTTCATATGTCTGTATCACATGCTTAATTTAGAGCCTTACTGCCCTATTCTATTCTATTGGCATTTTAAGAAAAATTAACAGTTTAACAGTGCACTGGTAGAGAGTAGTAAAGGAGAATTGTTTGCTCAGTCGGCAGAGATTTTGGCTGAGTAGCTACTGCACTTTAAGAGGAGAGTGTAATGTCTGTCAATCTCTAGTAGAAGTATGCACCTTGTCCTAATTTGGATGTAATAGCAAGGGCCAGATGGTGCAAAGTCATCAGAAGCTTATGCTGAGGCCATTTGGGCAGTGTATTCAATTTTGACAAGCAGGCAGGTCTTATCCTATTGCCTGTCTGACCATATGTAGCTGTTTTTCTAACTAGGAGAACTGAAACAAAAATTCAGATGCATTCATCTGTGAGAGCATTCATGCATTTTACACAACCTGTTGTTGATATTTTTAAGATTTTCAGTATCTACTATGCTGTTTTCATTATTTTCAAGAACAGAAGTGTTGCATTTCGTACAGTATGATTGATAGTTTGTGGACTAAGCCATCTTTGCTGTCAACAAGTTTAGAGCAAATACAGTGATATTTAACTTTAGACAGAAAGCTACAGATCTCCAGGATGCAGTGTTTAATGTATTTAGTGCTGCTCAGTTATTAGAATCTCCATGTTCCATTTATCCTGACGTAGTGCCAATGAAGAAAAAGAAATCCCACTAGAAATCAGCTTGAGCTCCTCAAAATACAAATCATAGAATCTTAGAATCATAGAATAGTTAGGGTTGGAAAGGACCTTAAGATCATCTAGTTCCAAACCCCCTGCTATGGGCAGGAACACCTCCCACTAAACCATGCCACCCAAAGCTATGTCCAACCCAGCCTTGAACACTGTGGATTATTTTAGTGACCTTATGATTTCTTCTGTAGGTTGACAGGCTCGAAGCCAAGGTTGTTGAACCCCTTAAAAGTTATGGCACCATAGTGAAGCTTAAAAGGGTAGGTTAAACATCTGTTTTCTCACAAGGTATATTTTGGTGTTCTGGACACTCTTTTGCAAACTTCTACTGTATCATAATATATATAAATTAAAAGGTAAAATGATCATTATTTGATGGTATTTTACGTACAAAAATATGTGTTCATCATGGTTAATTTGAGTACATTGTAGCATCACATCTCAAACTAGCATTTTTCATGGTTTTGTTCTTGTATCTTTTCAGTACTGTGAAGAACAGAGTAGGGTGTTCGGAACTCACTGCACAGCTATCTCAGTTGTTAGAGAAACAGTTAGGAAGGAAATGTATCCTGCACTTGAAGGCTACTGTGTGTGGTAGTCCTTAGCAGAGTTGTAGCCTACAGAGCCTATATCCTAGAGTTTAGTATCAATAGTCACTGTGAAACCGGTTTGTGAGACCTAGAACTGACTGAGTATTCTATAGGATATAGATGTTGGGATTGGAAGACAAGTTTAGTATGTTTATAGCAACATTGCTGAGGAGACACAGAGCACTACTGCAGTGCTTGGGTCTGTCAGAGCACTGAAGATACTGTCTTGAGATGCATCACCACTGATAGCCAGTAAATGTCAAGGACAGAGGCAACTGAAGCCCTTCTAATATTGAATGGCATTTCCTGTTGTCTTTGCCTGTCACAATGCCAGAAATAAATGCAGCGTAATGTTTATCTTAGCTAGTGAGTACAAGAGCATTCTTAAACTGTAGGTGGGATTAACTATTTTATCAGCATACCTTTGAAGTAAGAGAGACTTCACTAAAGAGGTAGGCCATTAAATTGTTTTATTCCCTACCCCCAGTTATTCAGCAGTTTCCATAAACCTAAGCTAAAACTCCAGCTCTTTGGTCTTCAGTTATAATCTCTAACCACTGGACTATTTTTAGTGAAAAAGGAAGTTTTTGCACTGATGTAAAGCTAGCACAGGGTGCTAGCTGTGGGACTGCATTACCTGTAACTATATGAGCTGATTAAGTAAAGCCAGGCAGAATATGTCATAGTATATTATAAAAAGGGGATGTGCTCACTGATACTTGTTGGATCTGCTCCAGGGTGTCTACAAGCTATTTCTGTGCTCTGTCTAAAGGGAACTGTTGCTGCTTCTGTTGCATAAGACAGGAATGTCCTGTGTTATCAAATGCATTAAAGAGGCCCATGTTAATCAGAATGATGTTGGCCTTTAACTGCTATCACAATAAAATTGTTTCATTCACATGTCCAGGTTTACTATACTAAGTAGCTACTTGGCAGCTTCAGTGGAAACTAGTATAATATTCTTGTCCTGTAATGCAACTTAAACGTGGGATTCTAGGATTTCTGTTTCACTGTTCTGTATATTAGTCTTCACTTTTCTGCTTTTGGGCAATTCTGTTCCTGGATCCTTTTCTTCCTATAAAACCAGGACATCTTAAAACCAAGACGATCCTCCTGCAGGAGAAAGAATTGGTTTGCTTTAATAACTTCAGTGACCAAAGCAGGTAACAGTAGAGTGAAGAGGATTTGCCAGCTCTTTGTCTGGTGGAGACTGTAGCAGTACTTCTGTATGGTTTGAAATGAGATGGGTAACCATAGCTCTTACATGTGACTTGAATTCATAGTTCAAAGCTAGAGGGACTATGAGTAATTTTGTATTCTCTGTACTTGTCCTTTATCTCACTGGCTATTCCCTCCCATTTCTCCTTGGTTACAATTAAAGTATATTTTCCAAAAATGTATCAAATCTTTGTCTGAAGACATTGAAGAGGAATGTAGGAGAGTCTGTAGTGTAATTTTAGTTAGTGGTTAGTTGATGTTTGTGGTGTTGCAAACGAAGGAGTTCACCCAATCTTTGGTTCTTGTTACATGTTCCGCCAAGATTAAAGAGCTCTGTGATGGTCTGTTTTTTCCTGGATGAAGGTATTTAGATGCTAGTAAAAACAATTATTCATTCTTTTCAGTTAGCTAATAATTTAGGCCTTAATTTCTTCATCATAATGGCATTTTCCCCAGTTTCTGAATATTTTATTCAGGGTATTTTTCTGCACCTTGATTTTTCAGCATTCCAGACAAAATATGTATGTAACTCTGCCCTGTCTTTTTACATCCAAGACTTATATATAGCTCCACCACTATAGCCACAGTAGCGCCAAATCTTTCTCAGGCTTTGGCCAGCAAAGAAGGATGTTTGACGGAGGCTGTTGCTACAGAGAACAGAGGTAGAGAAGGGAATAGTGCTGTCCCTATAGGTATTTCCAAAGTCCCTATGTGCTAGAAAGAAAATGCTGAATTTGATAATGGTAACTGTAGAACTCTAGTGATTTCCTTAGCATTCTCAACAGTACACTGCATGGAAGTCAGAACTTTCAGCCACAACTTTAAATCTGATTGGCTGGGAAGTCAGTACTGTTAGCAGGGCCATCATTAAATAACAGTAAACATGCAGCAGTGATCATTAAATACAAACCTGTTTTGTTAGTGGTAAAAATGAAGGTCTTCCTCTACCTTTAAATTTTAAAATGTAATGCTATTTTTTTTTTTCTATTACTGCTCTTCTTTCATGGTTTTTATAAAAGAGAAAGGAAAGCCCTCTCCAACAGTCTTTCAGATAGCCATAAAGGTGGTGTAAACTCCCTTTTGAAAGAACAGCAGCAAAATTAGTTTTGAAGGGCTAAAGATGAAGTTGCTTTTATTATAACAAAGTATCTCTGTGTCCCTAAGATGAAGCAAAATGACAGTCATATACACAAGGACATGCAAACAGACAGTAAAGATAGAAACAATAAAGAGGCTGCATGTTTTGACCCTGACCTCATGTATAGACTCACTATTGAAGAAACACAGCATGCAGAAACTTGGCATGTTTATGCTTGTCACTGACTAGTGACCTGGACCACAGGACATAGGATCACAAAACTTTTAAAAGAGATGCATTCTTGGTAGTATGTCTTTTCCTGTGAAGGAGACCTACAACTATGTTAAAATCCTGAAATCCAAGGAAGGAGCACAAACAACTTCCCAAGATGATAGTTTTTAACATCTTTAATCCACTCTGTTCTGGCCTTTTTAGAAGAAATAATGATTTGAAATGCATGTCCAACTCCTGCCTCGGATTTTGTGATCCTTTATTCCCTTGGGCTGTATTTCCACTTGTTCTAAGGCATCTTTCCTTTAAATTAGAGCCATCAGAATTAATACCATTTCCCATACCTAGGTGAATGGATTGATAAACATCTGACTGGCAATTTTATATTCCTTGTATGCCAAATTACTTGCAAAACACAGTTTTATAGCATAAACAAGAATTTGAGAGTGGCAAACTGTCGTAAGGTCTTCCTGAAGTACATCTTCCTTTAGAAATGAGAAGCATAAATATTTAACAACAGTTTTTGCCTTTTCTAGATCAGCAAGTTTCCTCTCTTCTGGCTACATCATTACTAGGATGTATTTTGTTCCAAATGTATTTAGGCACTTTACTATTGTCGTGGTTTCAGGCGTAAATCAATCTGCCTGCCCACTCACTCCTCCCTACCTTCTTCCCCCCCACTTCAAGGTGGGGGGGGAGGAAATGGGAAGAGGAACTGAAAGAATGCAACTCCCACAGGTTCAGATAAGGACCATTCAGTAACTAAGGTATAACACAAATCACCACCACCACCACTAATAACAACAATAACCAGAGAAAAACAATGGAAGAGGACAGAGCTGCTCACCACTCGATGACGATCGAGCTGTGAACTAACTCCTTCTGGGTTCCTGTCCCCAGAAGTAAAACTGGGCATGATGTAGTTAGGTATGGAATACCTCCTTGGTCAGCCCGGGTCAGGTGTCCTGTCTCTCCTTCCGCCCGGCTTCTTCCCAGGCTTCCCTCCTCCCTGGCAGAGCATGAAACTCGGAAAGTCCTTGGTCAAACCAAAACATTCTAAGCCATAACTATAAACATTGGTGTTGTCAGCACTGTTCCCAAGCCGAAAATCCAAAACACAGTGCTACACCAGCTACTACTTAAAGGGGAAAAATGACTGCTGCTGCCAAACCCATGACAACTATCTGCATATATAAACATACAATTTAACCATTTCAGTCATGGATTTTCTATGGCACCTTAAGCTCTGTGTAGCTGTTTTGTGTTCTTAATAACTTTTGACTGGTATTGACTGCTCCTGTTTTGTTTTTTTTTTCTTACTGATACATTAAATGCCACTTATTTCTAAGTGGCATCTTTATTCCATTGCTAAGTCTGCAATGGGCCTGTTTTTGTCCTTTGGGGATCTCAGCTTTTTGACAATCCACTATACAAAAAGCTGTAAATATTTTTTATTTTTTCCCCCCACATTTTAAATCACAGTGTGTGCTACAGAGAGTTGTGCAAGATGCTGAACACTCTTGATCGCTACTGACATCTTTAGGGGTTCATCTAATAGAGTAAAGATCAGTAAAATCTGGTTTTATTTAAAGCAGAAGTTTCATCTGTGTTTTCTAAGCAATGTATGTGTGAAGAAAAGTGCATTTTTGTATTATCCTAGATCTATTTCAAATATACCTAAACCATTTTATTTCCAGAATGATCTTAAAGCAACTTTAACAGCAAAGAACAGAGAAGCCAAGCAATTGTCTCAACTGGAAAAGACACGTCAGCGGAATCCATCAGATCGACACATTATTGTATCCTCTGTTTCTAATGGTTATAAGAAATATTTTTTTAAATTCTCAGGAATTAAACTAATATGTTTAGAAAGTAATATGAGAAGAATGCTCTTTAGAGGAACTCTTTCCTATATTGATGTTCAGTCTTTCCTTTAACCTTATGATGTTATTGGAAGTTACAGCTTACAACAGCTGCTTTGTTAGTCTCTTTATGATTAAAAAGAAACTACAAAGCATTTAACATGTTTATGCAGGAAAGGTAGGCACAGATCACATCTGGGGATTTGGAGGGTTTTGGAAGTAAGTGTAATCAGACAACTTCTTTTTTACTTATGTGGGTTTTTTTGTTTTACTTTTTCCTTGTCACTTTTGTAGTTGTTGTGCTACCTTGTACATAGATGATGCTCTAGATGGAGTCTAACTTTCCTCCAACTGAGATGAAGCATGAAAAGTTCTTACTCTGTTAGCAGAATACTCAGCCAGACTACTCTCCTTTTCAAAATACCAGTGACCCTCCCCAGTATGCTATTAGGTATCACAGAGGGAAAAATTAAGCTTCTGCAGAATTCCCATTAAAATCTCACTGAAGTTTCAAATTCTGAAGCAATAAGAATCTAAGAATGACAAAATAAAGGGGATGAAGGCAATCCCACTTCAGTCCCTGTATGAATTATGGTACAGCATTTAAGTTCATAATAATGTGCTGGTTTTTATTACACTCTAGTAATAGTCAGGAGTGAGGCAGTCTTAGTCTTCATTGGATTTCATCAACTTTATTTCAGAAATTAGGATCTTTCTAGTGGTTGGGGCATGGGACTGCAGAAAGAGCAGAAATTACTGTGATAGTCAAATGCCACCCAGGGGAATTATGTTTTATTTTTGTCTCTGCCAAAGAATTCCCATTTAATATTAATTAAAGCAGTTAAATTAAGTGATTACTAATTAGAATTCCTCATGTAATAAAGACACATGGATGTCAGCCGTAGGGTTAGAACTTGAGCTGCAATGCAGAGTTCTCTTCCATTGGAAGTAAATGTTAACAGTAAGCTGTTCTCCCCAAAGGCAGACTTGGGCACATTTTAGTCCCTGTTGTGCTAATTCCAAGTTGATTTCATGGGTACATGCTGGCACCTAGCTTCTTTTTAATTTTCTCTTTGATAAGCTACTCCCAAATATCCTCTTGTGGCTGAGCTTCTTGTAACACCTGTGTTTTCTGTACTTACAACTCTGTCTATAAACTTCAGTACAGTCTTTTTTTATTTATGGCCAAAGGCATCAAATGCTGTATATTTGCATTTTAAAGTGATCAACACAAAACGCATTAAAAAGTACTGGGAGGGGAATATGTTCATTTGATCTTGAATATGTATGCAGGCCTGCTTTTACATTTGAGAGAGGCTCCACCATGTTCGTTAGCACAGCTCTAGCAGTGGTTCTCTTATTCTTAAGCTACAATAATGTTTCAGCAGGTAACAATTTTGGACAGAGATAAAAGGCTCTGTACTCACTCCCAGATTTCATGTCTATCTTATAAAACATGGGGGTGGTACAGCTTTGAATCACAATTACTATCCTGAAATGGTCCACCAAGGTTGTCTGGTTATTTTTATTATTTTATTATTATTATCAGTATTTAAATAAATAACCAAACCCTCAGTCCAAGACAGACAGCTGTCCTAAACGATTTTGGCCTGGATACTTGAATTCTAGCAAAGCTGGATCAAACTATATGTAATGTCTTACAGCAGGAAACTTAAGATAACATCATAATAGCACCCTCCACATACACGGAAGTTTTGAAATATCCAAGGTAGATATTTCACAATGTGAAAACAGATACTTCTATGAGTATTGTTTTGCCACTGTTTTCCTTTACTAGCATTTCCAGTCACAGGTGAGTCCTCCAGAAGAGAAAATACCAAACTGCTGTTGTGCAAACTGTGCAGGTTCTGCAAGTTTAGACACTTCACTCTACAACAAACAAAATTCCTTTCCCAAAGCATCTGTGCACAAAATCTGGCCAGTCTGTTTAAGATGGATTGAGAAGATACATTTATTTATCCTAGAAATAACAAGCTATATTTGCATGTGTAAGGGCTGCTTATGCATAACAGCTGCCTTCATTTACAGAAAGTGACTGATAGTAATAATTCAGAATTCACAAAATGTCTTTCCTTGTGCTGCTTCTGTCCTGTGCTGGGCAAAATTAAGAAAGGGAGATGAACATGTGACCATATGTATTAAAGAACATGATTATCAAGTTTGTTTGCCTAGTAATGGCAGAATTGTGCCTATGACTTTAAGCCATTTTTGTAAGATTGTTTCGAATTGATAATTGTGTAATACAAGGTTAACAGATTTTAATCAGAGAAAAAGAAGACACAGAGCACACTTTATGTCTTAGGTTTCCATATACCCGTAACACTAAAAGCTAGATCTGGGAAGAATCCTACATGTTGATTGCTGGGTTCAATTGCTTGATCCATATACTACTCCCAAATCTCAGGACAAAATATATGATACTTGTTGACAGAGGCTGTAAGTAAATATTGTCTTCACTAGTTTTGTTTGACCAGTAATGTATGGAAAATAAGTTTAGACCCAAATTTTACAGTCTTCAAGATCAAGCTTTTACATCTTTACATTGTTACTTTGTAATAGTACAAATAGTACACAGTTCTCAGATTTTACTTAACCAGAATAACTTCAGTACCTTTATTTAAGTGGTAATATGCATTTCTGTAGAGTTTGTAGTTACATCTAATAAAAATATGTATCTAAAATGCTTTTTGAAGTAACAAAATAAGAAAAACTGTGTATTTATGCATCAGGGACTGATTGGTGTGTCCACTTCCCAATGCCCTACTGCAGATATTTTTTATAAAATATGTTAGTAATATAAAAATACAAAATATCTGAAATGCTGTTAAATCTAAAAGTATTAACTCTAGTCTGTTGATTGAAATACATGAAAAGAGCATTAGTTCCAGATGCTGCTCTATTGTGTATTTAAATAATTTATAAAAACTTAGGAAGATGAGGTTCAGCAGGATGATCTTCTCTGCTCATCCACCACTCTGGCCTGTGCACTCCTGCCCTCTCCTTACTCATTTTAAAAAGAAACCCTCAACTTTTCTGAAGTGTAAACTCTTGTGCTGGCTTTATTCCCTGAACTCAGTCGCTGTCATCAGCAGTGTCAGGGCTGGCTCAGTGGAATTAGCAGATAGCTATTAGCAGAATAAGATTAGGACAGTGGGACTTCTGACTGGCTGCAGCTAGTCATTTTTCACATTTCAGATCAAAGTCACAATAGGGTGGAAAGCACCTTTATTTGTTTATTAAGATACAAACAAATTTACAACTACACTAACTTAGATGTGAAGTATTCTGAAAACCCAGATTTCAATGTTTTAATGGCAATTAGAGCAAATATCTTTGTAGCAAACACAGGACTAATTTCACCTTTATGTTACCTTTACCAGGCTGAAAGTGAGTTGCAGAGAGCTTCACTGGATGCTACTCGAACAACTCAGCAATTAAAGGAAACCATTGATAACTTTGAGAAACAGAAAATAAGGGACATAAAAGTACGTATGCTCGCATTTCATGTGATATCACATTTTATCTTGCATAATATAATTACTATACTCTTTGGCAAGATGAGCAACATTTAGTATTAAGCCTACATAAATGAAAATCTTGTGGTAGTCATGTATATTTCATAATCCAATTATTTTGAAGATTTGAATTTAAAAAATCAATTCATTATCCTTAGTTTATTGAATTCAGGATTTTCCTGTACCTAATTTAGTGCCTGTACCTTCCAACATTTGTTGTGTTCTACTTTACTGGTAGCTGCATTTTTTAGTGGAATGATGCATGTGGATTAATATCAGCAAAATTATCAGAAACAATGACAAGTAAATAATATATCTATCCATGCTGAGGTTTGTGGAGGGTACTCCTGTTAAAAATTTTACTGATGCTGAAAGCGCAAACTGTGTAGTAACTGCAAGTAATCAAAGCCCTCATTTCTCTCTCAATGTCAAACATTAAGTAGCATAAGTCACAAAGATTATAGTGACTGAAAACCATTTGCATTATGTGATCTCACATTTAAGTATAAAATTGTTGATATGAGATACTTTTTAGTTGGAGGGAAGACAGACTAAATATGGAATAATGAAGGATGGCTGAAAAAGTCAACAAACCAACGATGTAACTTGATGTTAAGTTATATGAGAAAGATTGTGTGAGATCTGAAGATGTCATCATTAAGTAGGGGTTTTATATATAAAGTATATTTTGTTATATAAAATGTAATTATCTGTATATTACATATAATTTTATGTATATTTAAAAATTATATATTTATATACATTTCTATGGAATAAAAATATATAAACAGTATACTACATATAAATTTTATATATAAATTTATATTTATTTTTATATAGAGATAATTTATCCCCAACGTTTTAAAAGAGATAGCCACCAGTAAAGCAAAAAATCCACTGACTACATTGGGCAAATACGTACCAGGGAACTTTAAATGAGTTTTCAGCATGACATTTTATTTATTCCTAATGAGTCTGCACTTGCTTTTTGTGCGTTTACTTAAAATTTAGTATAAAATGACAACTGCACAAGTGATGGCCCAGCCATTATTTATATTTGATTTCTAAAATTCAGGTCCAGCTACTTAAAATTACTCGGTATTGTGCAGTTAATTGTATCATGTAACTACCAAGTACAGAATTCAGAAATTTCTTGAAGTGAAAATGTACTTTACTGCATTAAGAAAACCTTTGGTTTTGTTTGCTTTTAGAATATATTTTCTGAATTTATAACCATTGAAATGTTATTCCATGGGAAAGCTTTAGAGATATATACTGCTGCCTACCAAAATATCCAAAATATTGATGAAGAAGAAGATTTAGAGGTAAGAGTGATGAAGATTTCCTTTTCAATTTACGTACTTCCTAAAAAAAGTTTCCACACTTAGGGACTATTCATGTTGCAGGCAGAAAATGTAATGTGTGTTTCTGGTTCCCAAAGCAAACTTCTTACATGTCCCAAGCCTTTTTTGCAGTTCTGCAGCAAGAGCGTGCAAGTTTGTAAACTCAGAGGTGTTAAAAACAGAGAACTACAGTGGCAATCTAATCTTTCCCACAAAACACAGATAAGAGACTTTCCTAAATTAACTGCCACTCCCGGCTTAGCTCATCATAGTTCTTAAAGAACACCTCTGCAGTGATCTCACTGTAAAGATGCAAAGTAGAGACAATCCTATACTGCTGTGACAAGATGTTCTGAAGACTAATTACTCCATTAAAAATCTCTCTATTCTGAGTTTTATTTGCTTATTTTTGTCTTTCAGTCATTTTTTTATTAGGCTGTTCTAGAATTAAGAGGTATTTGTAATCAAACTGGTTTTTAGCTTGTGGCAGTTACATCTCCCTTTCAAGTCACCCTTTCTGTTCTCTGAGTTACAGTCTCCCTTTCCCAAGACATGTTTTTCAGACCTTTATTCATTCTTGCAGTTCTGGATGTTGGACCTTTAAACTTGTACATTGTGTATATGTGTTCAGCCTGGCAAGAAAGTTGGATCGTTTTTGCTTTGGTTTTGTTTTTGGTTTTTTTTTTTTTGTAAATCTTATCAGTCCTTGTTTTTTTTTTAACATGACAAAGCTCAGGACCCAGGATGGCAGTATTCAGTTAGTGCAAGACATACAGAATCATGATTCTTTACTGTCAGGCATTTGAGACTGCTTGGTATTTTTACTTTATTTAAACTACACCATGGCAGTTTGTACTATCCTAGTTTTACAATTAAAATGTTATGTGGCACCAGTTCAAAAACATCCTTCAAGTCAATACTTCATCTTTCACAACTGAATTTCTAATCTTTTAAATTGCCTCTTAATTGGACAATATTTACTCTTCATAAAAATACTCACTGACCATAATTCTACCATCTTCCTTGACTTTAGTAAATGTAATGTGTATTATAGTCTCTCCGGTATTCTAAGGGTTTCCCAGATTTTCCTTGAGCTGCACAGCTGAACATTTCAGCTGATGTTTTTGCTGATGCAGCTGTGATTGGCAGCAAGGATTTGCACGTGAAGGGGCTAGGAGTTCATCTCCAGGAAATGGAGACCTGAAGGGAGCCGCTGGAGCTGTGTATGTCAGTGAGGAACCACTGCAGTTTTCCACCTCCCCCCTCAGATCTCTGAGGAATATTTGCTTTGACTATAGTAAATGCCAGATCTCAGGCTGAGCAAGGATGTTTCAATGAGAAGTGTTGATCAACTACTGTTGATGCAGATCTCTAAAGCAGGTTTAATTGTCCAGTGCTGCATTTTTATTAGCTTCAGTCATGGTGATTGTAGCATGGCACCCAAGTCACAGCTTTCTTCATTTGAACAGGTTTTTCGGAGCTCACTTCATCCACCAGACTATCAGTCTCGCTTAGATATAGTTCGTGCAAATTCAAAGTCCCCCATGCAAAGAACTGGTTCCTTAAAATCTTCGTTGAGGACAGTACAGGTAAGAAAGAAAAATTAAATGCTAGATCACTGTATTAAAGGAATGTCTTAAAGTAGAGCCTTAGCTCCATGGCCATGTACATGGATACAATATGTCTAATCAGTTCAGGACAGTTCCAAACATAAACTACTGTGCACCAGGATAGCTGTTTTTCATAGGATGTCTCCCCACTGTGGGAAAATCTCTTTAGGGGTTATGTTGTTTTTTTAAACATGACTATTTCAGATAATTTTACACAATTTCTGAAAAGGCTATTTAAGTATTCATGATAATCTTTTTGCAAATCTCTTTGTTTACTTGGCAATTTTAACTTCAGCATTTAATTTTATGGATGCAGGGTGGCATGTTGTAATTTTGGCAGAACTACAGCAGAAAAGAATGACCTTTTCCAGGTATTTTAAATTAAAATGAACTATACATATTTTATCCACATGTATTTAATATAGCCAGCTGTTTTGCACCTGCCCTGTAAGACAGCAAAGCATCATTTTAACCGTGGTTGAAAATGTCTGTATCTAGGTGCTCCCTACACTTTCTGCCATGTAAGACATGAGAAGTGGCATGCTTTCTGTAGTAGCAGAGTGACACATGCAGCTTAACTTAAGCAAGGAGAGTCACCACCTATGTGCAAACTTAGAGAATTCATTTTCACATAACATTTTCAGCAACAAATTCTCAGATTCCATTACATTTTTTAAATTATTTTTTCAGCATTAACTAATCAAAAATTGAATTTTCATGTACCCATGTTCTAGCTTTATGGCAAAATAACATGAATTTCCTTTCTCACTTTCCTTACTCTGATCCTTTTTGGCTCTTAGGTTTAGCTATCCGACTACCACCTCACCGCCACCAGAGTTAATATTTAATTTACTAATTACAGCATGGCCAGAGGTACTTGAGTAGCAAGCAGAAAAAAAAGCCTTAAAGCCAAAAATAGCACCTCCTATTTCAGAAATAGGACTGAAGTTCTGCTTAAGAATTTTAGATGCTCTTAATTAGAAAAAACTTGGAAAATAAGTCTATCCAGTGCAATGAAGCTACCTTTAACAGGCTCAATCTGCAGCACTCCTTGATCTTCAATTACAAATCAGTGTCATTGTCTTTTTCTTTCACAGAGTGAAACATTGCTGGTTTAGGCATTTAGACTCAACCCAGCTTCATCCAATTATTAACTCCATTTTCTGTTATATTCAAAGATTTGTAAGCAAGCATTTGCTTCAAGCTAAATTATGTACTTTGTGAGCATCAACAAGACTAACGATTTTTCTCCTTTCATTAGTTCAATGATTGCAGTTTGCTTTATGCACACACAAAAAACTTTTGTTACATACATAGCTGTATGAATTACGATGTCTCAGAAGTCAATTTAATAACCAGCATTTAAGGACTTTTAAAATAGGGGGTTGGTTAAAAAAAAAAAAAGAAAAAGGGAAGTTTTGTCTTCAATACTGAAGTTTTATTATATCACTGTGTATAAGAGAACTCAGAAAATATAACCAAAATTAGAGTTGCAGATGCCCTTAGAGAACTGCTGAACCTAAGTCATTTTTCAAAAGCTTTCCAGATGACTTGGATAACTGTCTTTGAATTTAATGTTTCTTTTCTCATGGGGATAGAAAAAAAATACTTATTCTACTTTAAATTGTAAATGTTGCATCTTCTGTGAAGAATCTATTTTCAATAGGAATTAGATTGAGCCCTCATTAGAAAAAAGTATAGATTGCAGAATCTGTCAGATGAGATGAGAGCTTGGCAGCTGGCACTTGTTTTTAACATTTGATGAACCAAAAAAGGATCATTCTGAAGGGCAACCACTGATGGGCAGGGAAAGAAGTTCATACATGAATTGACTCTTCTAGTAAACTTTGAATAATTTATTCTCAAATCCATCTTACAGCAGCATAGTGCTGATTTTTTCACTTAACTGAAGAGGTTTGATGTCTTCAAGATAAAATTATGCCTTAATAGTCATCTTCACCTGCTGCTTCACCAGGCAACTCAGAAAAAAACTGACTTACAGCTTTTTCATTTTTAACATTAATTTCATCAACACATAGTTTTCCCTATCCTGTAACAGTGCTCAGAATTATGGAGGTTTTCTTATCTTTAAAAACTCGTTACCTATATTCTGTGTCGTGTATCTTTCTGCTGGCATTGTGCATATTACTAAAAGTTAAAGGGTTAAAGGATAACCTACTTCCCCCCCACACACACACAAACAACCTACAAGTACTTAAATTGGGAATGCCAGTAGAATTTTTTTTCTTTTAGAACGAACAGTTGATTTACTTTTGTTGGATTTTTCTTTTGGCAGATTTCCAGCATGCTGAGAAAAGAGGAAGAAGAGGAGGAAGAGGAAGAGGAAGATGAAGAGGAGGAAGATGACGAAGAGGACGAATTAGATACTCCAAAGGAAGTGAGATAACAAAACTGTCCTAAAAGTATCTTTTTTTTTTGATTGGGGAAAAATAATATTTCCCTTTATGTAAAGTATTTGTGTGTTAACCAAAAACATTACTGAGGCTGCATTTTTAAAATTCCAGCAGGAGCAAGAATTGGCACTAATAGTAGAGTTCCAGTTTCAAATAATGGAACAAAATCTGCTGAAAATCAACAGTTTCTGTAGCTAGAAAATGAAACATTTAAGTAGAATCCTGTAATATACTTGCATAAATGTTATACTGCAGTCACATTTGCCAAGACTTACATGATGAACATTGCGTAAAACCTGCACTAAACTGACAGGCAGCTCTGAACGTAAGGGTTTGCTCATTACTTTGCCAATGTATTACTTTACTCTCTAGCTGCACACCTGTTGTTTAGTAAGTCTTCTAGCTATACATGTATCCTAAAGCAACTGCAGTACTCACCAAGCTCATGACAGCAATAACCCTGTTAGTGGGTAGACAAATGAAATCTTTGGACAGCAGAAGACAGGGTGAGGTCTACTGTTTTCTCATTCTCACATTCTTCAGGCTTGACCAAGATGACTTTTGATTCCTTTGCACATACAGAATGAATGTTCACCAAGAAGGACCTAGCCCAGTATCTACATTGAATGCTGCTTTGCTTTTAAATAAAAGTGCCTTTATAATAAAAGTAATTGATATTTTATATAGTTTACATTTACCAGTTGACATGCTATATATAGTTCAAGTTTCATGTGTTTAACTGGTTGATTCAGTTACCAATTCCATTAAACATACAAGAAATTACACATTTTGAGTGTAATTTCTTATCCTGTTTGGAGATGGAGCGTGACCAGCAGGTCCAAGGAGGTGATCCTGCCCCTCTGCTCTCGTGAGACCTCACTTTTGAAGTATTGTTTGCAGTTCTGGTGTCCTCAACATAAAAAGGACATGGAACTGTTGGAACAAGTCCAGAGAAGGGCCACGAGGATGATC
>JASSUY010041248.1:0-51576 GCA_032466535.1 Forpus xanthops
GCCTAAACACTCCAAGCCATAACTATAAACACTGGTGTTATCAGCACTGTTCCCAAGCCGAAAATCCAAAACACAGTCCTACACCAGCTACTACTTAAAGGAAAATGACTGCTGCTCCTGAACCCATGACACAAGTGTTCCCCTGTCCCATAATATAAATATGACTTCACTGTCTTCAGTGTCTCTAGACAAGGATTTGATAAGTTATAGTAACGATTCAGTAATAGGTGCCCAATGTTAAAAAATGCTTGGAAGGTAAGTACTCACTGGGGAAATATGTCTTTATTTGCTAGAAATACAACAATGCATCAAACAAAACTCACCAAAAGCATGTAGATCTTGATAGAAAAGTTCAGTGTAAATCTGAAGTTACTTTGATGCCTGAAGGCATCAAATGGGTTTAAAAACAAAACAAAACAGAAAAAACAAACAAACAAAAACAAACAAACAAAAAAACATAAAAACAAACACAACCCTAAGATAAAAATAATCTAACTCAGTGGGCAGAAATTGCTGTACGTGCCTGTAAGTGCTCCATTTGGAATATATTCACCAAAATATTAAACCTCACAGAAAAGATTCTACTGTAATCTCCAAGTCATTTTAACTCTACTGGTTTTCTGGACCTCTGAGTTACACTGAGGCAGGTAAGAAGAAAATCAGGCCCAAAGAGAATACTAAGACAGATTTTTCAATGACAGTAGGACAAAATCTTGTTAAAGCTACTTGTCAGAAAGAGGGATAAAGTCCAATCCAGAGAACGTAAATCCCAGAAGTACACACAACTCAGTGTTTAAGGAAGGTGTCAATTTTTCATCATTTAGTGCCTCATGTCCCTTGTTTCCCATTTCAGACATTTTTCTGTAAAACTATTGAGAATCTCTGTGTTCCATCTGTGGTATTCATTTCTTCTCTTGTCAATTATTTAATACAGCTCTATGAAAATATCTTCTCTTGCCTGCTTTCAACTTCTTTTCTTTAATCTGTTTTTATACAAGTAAAATGAAAAAAAAAAATGGTATGGAGAGGAGTCTTACTGAACAGAACTGAATGGAAATAACATTTTTAGAAATATTACATCATTATCACCATTAATTCAGTTAAGCAGATATTGTTTGCTTGCATGTTTTTTCAGCCCTCAAAACTATGAGACAAATAGCTGACAAAGCTTATTTCTCATGCATAAATATTTTAAAATATTTAAATTAAGTAGCGTGGATTAGGCTGAACAATTTTTAGCAATTATCAAATTTACATCTATCTTTTATGGAAATAAAAATAGAAAGAAATATTTTAGAAAAATGTCTTGACCTCTATTGCTTTTCTCATACGTATCAATTATTAAATACTATTGAGTTCTGAAGTCTGACTAAAATGTCTGGAGGCCACACAAATTCCAGTATCACACTACTGTAATGTATATGTCTTTTCTTGTAGCATCACCAGTCAGTGCATAGGGCCTATTGGTGTTAGATCTGTATTTACACAAATGTTAAAAAAAATTATTTCTTCCATCCCATACAACAATGAGCAGAGATACAGCTCTAGTCAGTAATATAATGGCTTAATAATAAACTAATTACATGTTACTCATATATGATAAATTAATTCCTTAATAGGAATTAAAAGAATTGGTTTTGCAAGCCGAAGAAATATTTGCAAACCTAAATGCTACTTAATTATTAATACTCTTCTGTATTTTTATTTTCCATGAATACATGACCCCCAGGACTCTCCTGGGACACTACGTTATACGACTTGTTTAAATGTGTGTCATATGCTAGTAAAATATGTTTTAAATAAATAGCACTAAAAGGAATTTAAAGTAGTACCTCTTTTCCCTAAGGGGAATAACAAGCATCATGCGAATTAAAATCAGAAGACACTCAACTACATTGTTCTTCTTCCTCAATCAAGCTGTCAGTGGCTGGTCTCAGCTCCCCATCCTGGCTAAGCTGGGACCATGCTGTGTTTGAGAAGCATAGGCACAAGGGTGCTGATCTCTCTTCACCTTTGCTGAGCACTAAGTTGCTTAAGCTTACAAAAACTTCCAGCGACATCAGATTTTGCAGGATTGATCCCTACACATTTTTTTAAATGATTATGGTAAAAACATAACAACGATTACTGCTGGTTTAGCATTTTAAATATTTCAGTCTCTACAGTAAACAAAATGAGGCTCTTTTCTGACTTTTCCCCCTGAGACAAAATTTCCACTGATTTATGTGAGAATTTTGCTGGAGTAAGGACCTTGAGGCACTGCCTGAACATTTATGCTTTGTACTGGCTTTTCCTCCATTAGAGGGTCTCCAAATTCCCATTGACTTTAACGAGAGCTCAGCAGGCAGATAAATCTGACAAGCGTTATGCTTTTGGGAACTTCTGTACCAGTCTTGTAAAATTATTACCAAAATTGCTTTCCTGGTATTGTAGTAATAATATTGTGATAGCACCAAAAATCCTGTTCAGAAACATTCATTACATAAACAGTGCTTTTGTTAATTTTTTCCTAATTACAAATTCTGACAAAATTTAGGATTCATTTAATTTTTTTTCTCTCTTTTTTTTTTTTTTTTTTTTGTGTCAGGCTTTCCAACATAATGGTAATGAGTGGAGCAACAGTGCCTCCGAAGTTATAGTACTTTACTTCAAAGTGTTCATCTGTATATCTTAGTTTTAACAAAAGATTCATGCTTTGGGAAGACATTTGAGCAGTCTCCTCAGTTGGTGTTAGAGACACAATATTTCCTATATCTATTTGCACAAGTATAGCAAGACTCCAAAGGTGGTCCTAAGTTTGGTACATTGCACAATACAAATTTAGTAACCAAAGGCCATATAACTAAGTCATGCCTCTTGCTATTTCTTTGACATTTGTGTTATTACAAAATTTTAATGAAAGTTGCTGTTATTTATGATTTATTTACTCATTCTACAAAAAAAAAGCAAATTTTGAAGTTATTTTCCCTATAATTTTATGCAAGAATCTAAGGGACCAACACCATCTCCTTTATGATCCAATTGTACAAACTGCCTACATTGTAACTGATCATCTGAGCAGTAAAAGCACATTTAGCTGTTCCTGAAGCATCGTGAACATACTTCTATAATGTAAGAAGTTTTGGTAGCTTATTTCCAAAAAGCTTTTTCTTTAATATGTGGATACTTTGAGCAAAAAAAAAAAAAAAAAATGTTCAATTCCTCCAAGCTTAGTGATACAATCATTTAGGTGGCTTTACTGGTAATTTAAGCTTTAATCATATAAGTTGCTTTCAGATATAGCCACTTTTACTGTTAACAAAACCCACAGCATCCAAAAAGTCTGGAATGATTGAAGGGCACAACTGTCACAGAGTTACTTTCTATCTAACTGCCACAAGTCCATAACTTGGTGATTTCCTTACTTTCAGCTTACTCTGAGGAGCAGAGCCCAGTGCTCCTAAATCACGTAAAGAACCACAGCAACCCAGAACATTATTATTTAACTGGAAATGGGCTCCATACTTGATTTTAATTTTCAGGCTATTTGTGAAGGTTTTTTTCTGAATTTAAAGATACATTTAAAGCCAGCTATGGGAAAGGGAGGTAACTGACAGATGAGTGATGGACAGTACACTGTCATGTATTTGGCGTTCCTGAAGTTACACAATTGTGGGGAGGTTTTCATTGCCCATTACAGGCAAGGGAAGTAAGTGCAAGGAAGCTGTTTCCTTTGCCGATTGTATTTCTGCTGTTTAATTGTTGAATGCAGAGCCTACTCACCTAACCTCTGTGCTCCTCCCCTGAGAAAATCTGCCATCAAATGATGACCCAGAAGAAATATGGGTGATTATTCTGCTCCCTTTAGAGGAAAAAAAAAAAAAAAGAAAAGAAAAAGAAAAAAAAGAAAAAAAAAAGAAAAAGAAAAGAAAGAAAGAAAAGCACTAGCCTGGTATCAAGGGATCTTGCTAGGATACTTAGGTGAATATTTTCTGTAGAAGCCAACTGACCATCCATCTCCCTTTTTAACTAGTGTCAAGGCTGGTTTACTTGATGATGATTTGATGCCCAGCAATTGCTCCCCCTTGCCCACTGAAAATGAGTGATGACAGGGGAACAGCCGTCAAATAGAACAAGCTCAGATATTGTAGCAGGGAGCTTAGCAGAGCTGAGTCCTGCAAAAAAGAACCATTATAAAAGGATGAAGTTCTGGAAAACAATTGTTTACAGTTTGCTTTGTGAAGAATGTTTTGCGTGTTGTTTTTTTTTTGTTTTTTACAAATTGTAAGATATGTTTATTTTGTTAAAGCATTCCTGCGGCATAAAACAAAACAAAAATAAAAATAAAAGTATGTCATCTACTTGGAACAAACAGTGAGGATTTATATAGAATTTCGTAGCTCTGCTTTGCTGTTTTTAGCTGAACTCTGACATCCACACAAGACGGAAAGAAATAGATCCACTGCATTTTCTCAAGCATCAGCTGCTCAATGGGCATATCCAAAACTAAAGAGCCTAGAAAGCTTTTGTACTTGACAGTTAGCAATTCTAATATGTATATATTTATAATGGCTTCCAACATGTTCAACTTTGGACATTAGGACACCTTTTTGCCAGTGCTCAATAGTGACAGACCATACCTGAGACATCACAGAGTCACTTGAATGCTCGCACTTAAACACTTGAACAGACACAGAAGAACAATGGCAAAACTAACAAAAAAGAAATTACTGTAGTGTAACAGTACAATAGTTCAATTTTATAAGGTACCTTTATCTTCAAAGAACTTGTAAAATATCTGTTCATGTTTTACATAATACTGGGAAAATGTCTATGCAAATATGCATGTTCAATATCTGCAGGTATTTATAATTAATGTGGATGCAAATATATATGCATATATGTTTGGTAAGTTATCAACTATCAAACTGAATATCATATTGAATTCTATTCATACCAAGAAGTTCTAGTGGCTTTGCAAAGATAATTATAGAGATGGAGTTAAAGAGCTTCAGTATACTGGAGCTCCTCGACCCATGTGCGGATGTCCCAGCTGAGGATGGTCAGGGCCATTAAAACCTGTCTGTGTCCTCAGGGACACCATTTTTACTTACATAAACAGTGAGCAGTTTTACTCACACCATCAGTTTGTGGTTGCTTCTGATATAGTGATCACTCTTGTTTAGGACTGTGGGCTACAGGTCAGATCCACAATGATATTTAGGTGTCTAAAATTCACTTTAGGACCAGATAAAAGAGGACTTTGCATGCTTTAGCACATTTCTGAATTATAAATACTCATTTTTACAACTAATAATATTTTTTTTAAATCTTCTATTTAAGAAGCACTGGCCCTCTCTCATCCAAGTCACATATTTCCTTCCCACCCTTATCCTGCTCTGGAGTGTCCCCCTCTGAGTTTTGCCCAGTCACAGTTTGTGCAATTGTGTGCAAGTCAGAAGACTAGTAATAAATAATAATAGTGCTGCATTTATAGAAAGGCCATTAATAATGCCTACAAAATAAAATTAATAATCCCATTTCTGACTGAAACAATCTCACTGCATGGTGACATTCTAGTTTTTGGGAGGTTTCAGTTTTTAACATTTCCAGAAATAAAAGAACCTAGTCTGGAAAAAAAAAAAAGAAGAAAAATATAATTAAATAACATAATTTTAATTATCTAAGTATGAAGGTTTCATTGTAGACATCCTGAACTCAGCTGTCATTCTTCAGTAATAAGCAAGATGTATTTATGATATGAACTCTTGAGGGAATCATGCACGAAATATCTGTTTTTTACTGAGATATTATGCAATGAACAGGTATTTAATGAGGCAAAGATATAAAATTTCCTCTTAGAGATTTTTTAAGAGGCAAAGAATAGTGGAGATTGGTCAGGCAGGATTTCCCCTTAATGAAGTCATGCTGGCTTTCACCAAGAACCTTGTTTTTCATGTACGTCACCATGCCTTCCAGGACAATCTGCTCCAAGATTTTGCCAGGCACAGAGGTGAGGCTGACTGGTCTGTAATTCCCCAGTTCATCCATTTTCCTCTTCTTGAAAATGGGGGTTATATTTCAGTTTTTCCAGTCATCAGGAACGTCACCTGACTGCCAAGATTTTTCAAATATGATGGACAGTGGCTTAGCAACTTCATCTGCCAGCTCCTTCAAGACCCACAGATGGATTTCATCAGGTCCCATAGACTTGCATACGTTCAGGTTCCTAAGCAGGTCTTGAACCAGATCCTCCCCTACAATGGGGCCCAGGGTCTTCATTCTCACTGTCCCTGCATCTGCTTTCCAAGACTTGGGTGGTGAGGTCAGAACATTTTCCAGTGAAGACTGAGGCAAAGAAGTTGTTAAGAACCTCAGCCTTCTCCAAATCCAGGGTAGCCATTTCTTCCGATGGCTTCAACATCTATAATTTAAATCTATGTAGCTTTTTATTCCTGTCCTTGATAACAAGCAGCTTTTCTGGTCTTTTGCCTCCTGTGTCACAACATGCTGATATAGAGGACAAGTATGGTGAAGAAAAAGATACTTGCAGTTCATTTGAATCACAACTGCAGGCTCCTAGACTCATCAGACTTTGGATTTGCATGTAGTCTGGAACAGACCTGGGGTCACTCCGGTTACAGAAGGCTTTGCATTAGTTCCCAGAGTGAATTAAAAAAATAGAAATTAAAAAAATAATAAAACCCCCAAACAACAAACCAACAATAATTAAAAAAAAAAAAGCAACCCAAAAACCAAAACCAAAACATTTAAAACCAAACAATTAAAAAAAAAAAAGGAGGAAATGGATGTGGCTAAGAGGAACTCTGAGTATCACTATATCATCAATGTTGAGTGGTATTTGCTTTACTGCTTCTGCCACACAAAGCATATACATGTTTATTTACACGTGTGCTTGTGTGCCTCTAAAAGAGGAGTAGCAGTAGATAAATGTGTTTGTGGCAGTTGGATTTAGATATCACTATATAGTTTTCTACACTAAATGTATCAAGGACAGATAAGGCCAGCTTCCAAGTTTGGCAACAGGTAGGTTTTTAAGAAAAAATATGATTTTTCTATCTCTGAACATCATCCAGTCAAGATTAGGTGACTTTTTTACTGCATGTGCAACTGTAAACAGATATGAGGGACTAACGTTCCCTCCACAGTAAGTTTCCTGTAAATTATGGCCCTTTTAGATAGGTCTAAGCTTCCGCCTTCATCAATTCATAACACAAGCCACATTCTGCTGTTCAAATGCCACTGTTCAGCATTTGGGTGGTGAAAGGTTGAGAGCTCTAAAGATGGATTTTGGCACTGTTAACACTCAGCTAAAATTTCACACTAGCTGATTTAAGCCTAACAGTGGTGGAACCTCAGCCAATTATGAGTCCGTGCCAATGAGGTCAGTGCAAGACACCATAGAGGATTAGTAAGCCTTTGGTGGTGGATGTGGGTCTGGCTTTCTGTAAAGACTTACTAATATGTAGGCAAGTGAACTAGTTACATATACATAGCTCTCATCTATCATAGAATTAATTTAATTTTTCCTCTGTAATGTTAATGAGATATGAAAAGTCTTTTCTTCCACTCTAAGATATCAGCATTAATGACACAGAATCAGCTCCAGTGAATGGAAAAGAATGAGTTCACCTACACTATAATTTGTAATTGGCTCACTCATGGGACTTGAGTATTTTGCATGAAAACTAGAGCTGTGTGAGCTCTCAAATGTGTTCCATTCATGCCTGCATTGTCACAGGAAAGATTTGAAGGAATCAGTTTGCATTTAATTAAGGTTTCTGTGACTTACTGCAAAAAATCTTAAACAATATATTCATCAAAATTTTCAAAGTCAGGTTAAAGAGTGTTCTATGATATTGCAATCTGCTGCTATCAAGAAGGTGTTGTAAAAAAATCATTACATACAAAATGGCTATTTCTTCATAGCCTAAACACAACTAAATGCAGAAACTCTGCCACAGCTTGTATGGAACTCTCTGCACCTTCTGAGTAATGTGTGGTGACTATGGGAGAGTCCACTGGGTAACAATTTATTTTAAGTCTCTATCACTGGGTGCTTAACTGCTGTTAATTTAGAACAGTGGCTTGGGGAACCATATTTGAGTCACACACATAAAATGATTCCATTGTGATAGGTTTTACTGCAGTGAATGCCAGTGAGATTTTGTTGAAGGGAAGCAACACTCACTTTTCTCTTTTTCTCTTTCTTTTTTTTTTTTCCCTTTTTTTTTTTTTTTTTTTTTGTACAGCATGTAGCAGTGCTAGTTTCAGAAGTCCAAACTTGTGAATCTTTCTGCATAGGTTCATGGGGCAATCTAGGGTGTCTCCGTACGTAAATTTGACTTTTCCATTTTGACAGCATCAAGCACTATTGCATGTATGGGTGTGTCGGGAATACCTCTCACACTGATAGAAAGGGTGCTTAATTCTGACATGTTTAAGTATTTCAACTGTACAGATCACTGAAGGAAATGGAAGACCTTATATTCAAAGACAGAAAGTGTGACAACTCCACTGGAAAGCTGAAAGTCCTTTCGGGGATAGAATATATCATTACACTTTGTAATTCTAGGACTGTTCTAATTGAACCAAATTTAAAGATAGTAATCTGTATTTTGAATAGCAAAACTATGAATTAAAAGAAACTGGCATCTCTGGTGAAGTACAGCCCCCTTTTCTGTCACCGCCTAAGAGATCCTTCTCTCATCAGTTTTATAATGATGCTTCCAAAAAAGTAAATGTTTTGTCTTTGAAAAAAAGCAACTAATAACACGCATTTTTGACAGTCTTTTGTTGTCCTTATTCCCACTGTCTGTGCATTACTCAGTTTAAACATTTCCCTAGTTGGGAATCAAGAGAAGAGTCAGCACAAATTATAAGGGCAGCTAAAAAGTAGAACACAGTAGCAGCAAAGCTACAACTTGGTGGTTAAGCTGCTTTTTGCCATGAAAAAGAAGTGATGCTGCCAGTGACAAGTCCATTTTGGGCACAGGGGTGCTATTCTTGGCATTGCCAAGGTTAACTGGTATGTAACCGTTGGTAAGCCTTTGAGCCTTCTCAAACCTTAGTAAAACAGGGATAGAGATCTGTTGTTGGAAAGCATCTGTAGCACTCTCCTGCCTTTCTGCTTCTGTTACTGTGACCAGCAGTTTTCTCATCTTTCTCGTTCACTTAAAGGGACTGGAGATTAAAGCTGGAGCAAAGGATACATCCTAAGACTTACTGGGTAGACAGCCAGTCACAGTGCTGAAGCAATTCCTGCTCAGAGGACGGGGAAGGAACTGGGCTGATGAGAGAGTAGGAGAAATAAAAAAAATTTGGGCTGCTAAAAGTCCTTCAGACCCTTCTGCTTTCACGTCTAATTATCAGGAGACTGAGTTCAGCCACTCCCACCAGACATGCAGTGCTGCTTGGGAAGGAGGGAATAACAAAATGAACCACACCACAGCTGAAAAGTCCCAAGGTCACTGCTGGGACAGAAAAGTAAGATTGGTGTGACGCAAGCTTCTTATTTGCCCCTCAATTTCTAGCTTGATTAGAGTATTCTTGGTGTAACTCTATCCTTGATTCTATTGCCATTCCTGCTTCTGCCATCTTCTTCCAGCCATGTATCCAATCTCAGTGGCTTCTACACCTTAAACAACACCCTTCCTCATTCCCCACAGATGTTGCTGATCTTTCAGAAAATTTTCTGTTTCCTCTTGAAAATGTCAGATGCAAGAAACATAAAAGGACTAAGGTATAAGAACAAATAGTGAAACACATAACAGAGGAACCATCCTTATCTGTTATATTTTGTGCACTGACATAGAAACTATTGTTTCTATTTAATAACATGTAATGTCTCTGGAACTGTATAATGTGATAATAGAAACAGCTACCCTGTTGTCATGGCGTTCTTCAAAACCAGATTAGGAATCACTTATCCCAAGTCCACTTCCCCAAAATGTGTGATCATAGTTTAATTTCAGTGAAAAATTAGAAATACTCTACATCCATTGTGCTCCTTAGTATATTAGCATAGAATTCATTTATATGTTTGCAGGGACTGTATTTTTAATGTATAAAGGGTTAGGTACTGAGGTTTGATCCCTGCCTGCCAGCTGAATGGATGAACAATGAATTTACTTAAGTAATGTGCTATTCATTACTGATTTTTCTTTTTTTTTTTACTGTCTAGCAAGCGACATGATCACATAGCTGTGCTCCAGGGGCTTCAATATTTCTAAAATTAGCAGGGGACAGTCACTAACCCTTTGGGAAAAGTGCTAAAGTTTGACACCTTAATTAAGAATTGAGTTCTAGAATTGCTGGAAATTACCAGGGGAAAGTTATGGGTCTGAATGTAATTTCAGACAGCAACTGAGAACATCCTGGACCCTGAGTTGCGATCCAGCCTAATCTTCCCAGCTGTGTAGGCTTCCTTTTTAGCTGGAGGAAACAGAATCTGTTAGAACTGAAATAAGGCATAATACAATACTAAAATACGTTAAGAAATAATATGGTTTAGTTTAGTCCATCTTTGAACACTTGTTTTTTTTTCTATTATTTGAATTATGGGGAAAATACCTTTTTTACTTCTTACTTCTACATGAGGCTAATGTTAAAAACAGTACTGAGGCAACTGGCAGAGAGACATTTCACACTCAGGAGAACTGTGGCCTGTAGACCAATTGTACCATTTTCATCACACTTAGTGGCCCAGATGAAGTCTCAAGAAGCAGCTTTTCCAGTTAAGCTGCATGGAGCAAACAAAAGCTGATAATACAGGGTGTCAACTTGGAAAAGATGTCTTCCAGTGGATTAACCACTAGAAGGATTAGTCCAAAAAATTCTGGCAGGCAAAAACTTGGGAGACTGCCTGAACTGTCCGGGTAACTAAAAGTTTCAAGCATCCATACAGATATGCCATAGGAGTGTGGTGCACAAGACAGATACTATCCAGAGCATAGCCAGCATCTGACCTGACTTTTCTGGAAAAAGTGTGGCACACCTTAGCAGACTAATCCGCACACAGGCTGTAGGTGTATTTCTAAATCTTCTCCATTGTTTGTGACCTGAAGCACGAGGGTTTATATCCACTTTAAAAATGTTTTATCCTATCTGATGCAACTGTGGAAGCTTTTTATGATTGAGATAAATCTACAGTCTTCTTTTTAACTTTTTCAATTCATTGTCATTTTGTGGCAATGAGTTCCACCAGCTAATTCTGCAACATGTTAAAATAAATCCTTTACTAGATACACAAAGCACTTTTGAAACACAACATTTTGGTCATGTGTTACTATAAATGATAAGCAGGAAACACCAAAGTGTATGCCAAGCTCATGAAGTTTAAGCATGCCAAGTGCAAGGTCCTACACCTGGGTTGGAGCAATCCCAGGCAAGGCTACAGGTTGGGCAGAGATGAAATTCAGACCAGCCCTGAGGAGAAGGATTTGGGGTGTTGGTTGATGAGAGAATGAACATGAGCCAGCAGTGTTGGAACAAGTCCAGAGGAGGGCCAAGAGGATGATCAGGGGACTGGAGCACCTCCCCTATGAAGATAGGATGAGAGGGTTGGGGCTGTTCAGCCCAGAGAAGAGAAGGCTGCATGGAGACCTCATAGCAGCCTTCCAATATCTGAAGGGGGTCTATAGGGATGCGGGGGAGGGACTTTTCATTAGGTCCTATAGTGAGAGGACAAGGGGTAATGGGTTCAAACTTAAGCAGGGGAAGTTTAGATTGGATATGAGGAAGAAAGTTCTTTACTGTGAGGGTGGTGAGGCAACTGGAATGGGTTGCCCAGGGAACCCGTCCCTGGTGGTGTTCAGGGCCTGGTTGGACATAACCTTGGGTGACATGGTTTAGTGAGAGATGTCTCTGCCTCTGGCAGGGGGATTGGAACTAGATGATCTTAAGGTCCTTTCCAACCCTAACTATTCTATGACTCTATGAATATAGCATTGATTTTATTTAGAGACAGAGAGAAAGCATACTTTAATAACCTTGTTTTTGTAGTTGCTGAGTTTTTAAATGGTGTTCACTTGTAGGTAATGGCTTTTTATTTTCACTGTAAAAGCAATATTACTATTTTATGTGATTCTATAGAATATACTTGCAGTATCTTACAGTTCAATAATCCTTGTATTTATCCTGTTTTTGTAGAACCTCTTCAAATGCATTGATAAATGATTTCGAATTGGATCCTTGTAATAATATACTTTTTTTAATCTGAAATCTTAGTGCCTGAAGTTGCCTTTCAGACTAGTTCAGGATATTTGAAGTTGTTCAGTGGATACTATACTAATAAAAGGAAATAGTAAAACAACAGCAAAAGGAAGGAAAAAAGAAAATACAACTTTGACATGAAAAAGTTACAAGGAAAAAAGAGGTGTGAAAATACCTTGAACCTGTCTTTTCCTTAGCAAATAGCCCTGAATTAATTTTACTTTATTGTAGCACTGGCCTAGAGGCAAAGTATGCTTCGGAGTTCCAACAAAGAGGGTGCTATACGTAGGAATTTTCTTAATAATGAGATGCAACATATGTGTAAACCATGTGACCTTGTAACAGGAAACTTTGTAAGAAGGGTTAGACTGTGCTTAACTTTTCCAGAATTCTGCAAGAATGAGTTTTATTAGGTGTTAGTCAGAAAAAAATTATCAGCTGAGTTTTATGCTCTAAGGTTAAATGATTCTTATGACTATGTTTAAATACAGCAGCAGTATAAATTCGGACTTTTATTTATTGCTAGTTTCTGTTAAGGAGAAGCATGTTTAACTATTACCTTCCTGTTAAATTGCTTCTGGGTAGAGACAGATGATTTGAAAGGCTTGGGCATCAAGAGTTGTTTCATGGAATAGATCTGCTGCTGACTAGTTCTAAGTGATTTCTCATGTAACTTTGGAAACCTGTGTTTTTCTTTTTTAAATAATGGACGTAGAACCTCTTTTAAATTGATGATGTGAATGGAAAAACAGTCAAGGAAAGTGTTCTGTGAATCTCTCGCCATCCGTTTCCTTTCACCTTTCTCGACTTCTTGTAACAGTAAGGACTAAAATTGGAGCCTAACTGAAGTGAAAAATCCCATTGCCTTCAGTATGTGAGAACTTTACTTCAATTACAAATTGTTGAATATATCATTTAATCTGCATTTCATTTAAACAAAGTAGTATCATTAAAATTAAGTAAAACCAATTGTAGAAATAGAGAACTGTGGGAGTTCTTGTATATGTAAATGAAAGACTTGCTTTTCCAAACTTTGTTAGGTTTTACGTGGTACTCTTTTTGAATTTCTTTTGTTGAAGTATGGTACCCAAATGTGTGCAGTCATTGTGCACTGGTAGTATAAAATGTTTTGTATCTTGCATGTAGGGTTACGGGTTTAGCAGTACTCCTGCCAAGAATCAGCGAGTGCCAAGCAGAACAGTAATTACCTCATATGTTTTTAATAGTGCCTGTATATTAATAATGACCCAATCTTGCATTTCTCCTTTTGGTGACATATTGTTGACTCATATTTAATTCATCATCCTCCTCTAATCCCCAGATTCTTCTTCCTAGTGCTGTTGCCTGCCGTTCTCTGGTTTCCTGTGAGACAGTTGTCTGAGATCATATCAGATGTTTCACTGAAGTTTAGAGATGCTGTCTCTAAAGTTTTTTGATGCAGTATATATTATTACTCTGTCTAATAAGTAGTTTGGCATGATGAATTTTCTGTTGCTTCAAACCTATGTACAGCTTTATTATTTACATATGTACTTTCTTATTAAACGTTCCTGCATTTCATGTGGCTGCATTTGTCTATCAGATTTGCTTTTTTTTTTCATCTGAAAGAATGCAGTTTTCTATTCAGTCTCTTTTGTCTCCTCAAAGGGTCTTTCAGAAATGTGTGTATGTGCCATTTGCTTACATTTCTAGTATTCATCCATGACTATTCCCTGACAAAGTCTCCAACCTGTAGGCATGCATTTGGGAGGTCACCAAAACCTAGTTAGTTGCTTTTCCTAGAGGGGTGAAGTGTGTCTTGTAGAGGCTGTCATACTTTCTACTAGTTCTAATTTGGGTTATTAGCTTTGGTGCAAATAATTTCTGTTAGAAATCACTCTGTGTCGTTAAAGGCAGATTTTTTTTGTCCTTGATGTGTCAAAAGTGCGAGGGAACAAACTGGCAGGAGGAGATGGAAATCAATACAACTGTGACATGATAATCTTACTTTCAGACTCATGAGGAGAATTCTCTCTTCATGGTATCCGGTTGGTTCTGATTATGGTTACAACTTGTTCTAGACCTTGTTGAAAGGTTTATTTAAAATTGGGTAGGTGGGCATATACAGTTGAATAAGATATAAAAAGGTGCCACCAAGTACCTAGAAATTCAATAAGCTGGTAAAAATTGAAGTTAGATTTAATTTTATGTACTTGTTTTGTGTAGGACTACTATGTTTTCCCCTGGGTGGCAATGCAAGCTTTGGTGAACGAGGCTTGAGCTTACCTTAATCATAGTTCTTGCTTTAGTAGCAGAGCCTCTGCCTACTGGAATTTCAAGGGCTGTACAGTTCCGTCACTTCAGAGGGCAAAGTTTTAAAGTTTTAGGGGGATCTGGAGAATTTGGAAGGGCTTAAAAAAACCTCTAGCAGACCAAAAAGTGGTCATAACTTAAATAATGCTGCAGGCTTGCTGTGAATTTTTCCATTTCTTTAACATGACTGAGTCTGATTATGACCGTGGCTTATTAAAGATAAACATACAACCTCTCCAAAGCAAAATGCATTTGGTGACTATAATAAAAAGGACAAGGAAGGATTACAGCAGAAATTAAGTGTTTACAACTGCTCCTTGCTAAACGTCTCTAAAGATTGCTCTTTGATTGAGATCAAAGTGTCTAATCCTGCTTACCTGCAAAGGTATGAAAAGAATACATTGCAAGGTTAGCAGCAAAGGAATAAGGTAATCTCAGTATTTGCAGTGTGCTTCTAGCAGTCTGAAAATACAAGATAACAAATTGTTCCTGCTTTGCTAAATCCGTGGTGTCTCTGCTGAGATTGCCAAAAAGGAAATCCTAGGGGATGGTGATTTTGTCTTTTGTTGATGGAGAAAAAATTTATGGAGTCATTTGACCACAAAGTAGGAGTTAGTCCTTTTGGTGTGTTGGTTACTAGCCGAGGTTATATAGACAAATGATCTGAGTGTGAAAAGTGGCTGTATTTTATTGATGGTTTTGAGAATCTTTAGTGAAGCTGTATATTTCTAATTTTAATGGGATACATGAAACTTCTTGAAGAGGTATAGGTGTTCCACCTAATAGTCTAAACTCACACATTTGCACTGTAAGCTTCAACCTGTTACACTTCGGTCTGAACTATTTGTAATGAGTTCTTTGGGTGTGACTTCAGTTATTCTGGAGTGTTCTTCAGCAAATATTTTCAACAGTTCTCTAGCTCAGAATTAGGAAAGAATCCAAGTACTTTGGGAAGTGCTTAGGAATTATGAGGCTTCTTGCTCTAAGGAGATTTGAAATGGAGAAGCAGGAGAAAAGATGGGGAATTTAACTGAATTTTAACAGTGGGGTTTTGTATTGTTTGACTATAAGTCTGCATATCTGTCTTAAATGGGAATTTAAACATAGTGTATTTATTATCTGATGGTGACTTAAGATCCTACAGGTAACTTTTGAAAATACCTAAAATATTGCAGAGTAGGGCCCATATTCAGCTTCAGCTGAGCTCAATACAGGGACTAATACTGGTTTGTGAATCATTAAAAGCATCCATGTGCTTTAACTATAAACTCAAAGGCTATTGATTTGGAAGGGCAAATGCTGACAGTACTTGTATTCATTTTTATTTGTGGGAGATTTGCTAGTTCAGTAAGATGTTCTATAATAGGTGTATAGGATACATGGATAAATGCAGATGAGGGCAGCTTGCCACTGCAAAGGTTCCCAAACTAGAATTTTTCCTATCCTCATTAGGAAATGCATATGTCAGTGCTCTTTTTAAAGACCCACTCTATTTGTACTGTCTGTAATTAATGTGCTGTATTGAAAACCAAATTTTAGTACTGTAATCTGTTGAGGATAGTAAATTTTACCTTTCATGTCTACACAGTGTCAAATACTTTATTTTTTTCAGTAGCAACCGAAAAAGTGTGCTGGATGTTGCAGCTCTGATACTTTACTGCATTTCAATCTTCTGTGCTTCTTTGGATCATACTAATGTTGTTTCTAAAGTTCCTACCACCATCTCAGGTCAATATCATAGGTGGATCATTCACAAGTCATCTTCTGCAGTAGTGAGATCAAGAATAAAAGAGTGCATCAAAGGTCTCTACAGGATTGATTATATAAGGGCTGATTGGCCTTTGGAGATGTTCTTAATAGTTCAAGATCGCCTTTTCATCTACATCCCCCTTATGTTTTATAGCAGGCTAAAATCTACAAAATGTTACGTAGAGAGGATACAGGATGATGGCAGAGAGAAGCAAGAAGGTGCTTTCTCTCATGACAGCTCCAGCTGCATGCTTTACTGTGTCTTGGCCAGGGAGACTTCGTACAGAGTGGGCTGTTGCAGAGAGAATATCTCTTGTGTTGGGACTTGTGAACATGTTTTGCTGCAGTGCTTTTATTTCTGGAAGGGATCACAAAAGAATTAAAGCTAACATCAGTGGTATAAGAATTGAGTATTTTCTGTAAATGCTTTTGTTATTTTCTCTTAAACTCCTGTGCACTTCTCTATTTTTCTTTCCTTCCAGCAGAAAAGCACTGAATCAACCTCAGCTGAAACCTAGGTACGCTTCGTGCATTTTTTTGGGATGGGGACATGCATTAGCACTGAATGATGCTGGGCACTTTTCCTTTTCTCTGTACATGTGTGCAGGGTATTGTACCACCTTGGTGGTGCCGTCAGATGCTCTGGACGAGAATGAATGGCTACAGCTGAAGTCCTGAATTTTGATTCTTTCTGTAGTAATGCAATGAGCAGGCACCAGACCACCATGCTAGTCAATTCAGAGGTCTTTAAGAATGCACACTGACATGTGCTTTCTCCTTTGAGTTGGGGAAGTAACCTAAGGCTTACCTTTTTCTAGGCATACACTGTTTTAAGAACTGCCTATCATATTTTCAAATGGTTTTTCCATTAGGCAGAAGTGATTCCTGAAGTGCTTTTCTCACAGTTGACCCAGATCTGTTTTGTTTCAGGAGCTTTACTCAGCAGCAAGTTGAATTCTCCAGAATGGCTTTGAGCTGGAGGAGACTGTTTTCTGTGCTGGGAGAAATTTTGTGGGGCAAATTTCAATGATGAAGGAAAAAGAAAACATTTTTGCTTGTTTCGTGTCAGGACACTTAATTTCTTTTCCAGTGTGTGGGAATACAGTTTGTGTGATGAATTTAATTTCTTTTATCATATTAGGAAAATGTTTCCCATGTATCATTAAAGGGCTGTTAGGTTCCTGAGCATCTTATAAATGGCAGCTGATCTTTTAATTGGCACTTCCTACCACACAAGACTTTTGACTGAAGCTTTTGATTACTGTTGGGGACAGTGAAGTTATACCTGCTGACTTCTCCCAGAAAGCTGTAACTTTATGAAGCTTTTTCTGACCTCTAAATCATCCCATTTGATAGTGTAGTTTTTGTTGCATGAGTTCACATGGTGCTCAGGCCTTATGCTTACATAATGTACTTTTAATGAAAATGATTTGGTGCCAGAGGGGAGGCTCAGAGTAGAGGAAATCATTAACATGCAAAAAACCTTGAGCTCCAAAATAACTTTAATTAGAAGCTTATTTCAAAGAGCTGCCACCTGCCTCTCATTTTGGCTTTGCATTAGCTCTAAAAATATGTTGGGTTTAAAAGGGTGACGTAACTGTATTCATATCATGCTAGAATAACAAAACTACAAAACAACAGTAGCTGGACTTGCTCTTTAAAGTAACACTTTCTGGCTGCAGGACATTCCTCTTGAGGCAGGAGCTGCTGAAACTATGTAGAGTATACTAAGTGATTCCATCTGATCTGCAGAAAACACTATGGTTTATATTTTCACTTTATAAATATGTCAGTGGTAAAGCCAACTGGCTGCAATAAGCTTTTTTTGAAATGGACATTTCTGGCCCAGTTTTTGGACGACTGCATTTCTTAAAGTGAAACATAAAAACTCCATTCACTAGCTGCACATTAAAAACAAATGGCCAAAGGAAATAAGTTGACCTATAAAATGCTGGGAAATAAAGAGCTCATACACAATTTAATTTTCTTTAATTATGCTTTTCATGTAATAGTTTGAATAATTGGAGTTTGAACCACTAGTACAAGCTAGTTAAAATCCGAAGCTGAGAGTCAGTGAGAGCAACACAAATACGATGAACAAAGCGGTAGGTATATTAAGAAGTGATGCTGTATGCTTCAAGTCAGAAAGTGCTTAGCGATTCAATCTTAGGTGCCTTATGTGTTTCTTCAGACAGTGCAGTTCAGTACTGCAGTGTGCTTGGAGATCATTGGAGTGCTCTTAAGAACTTGTGAGGTCATATAAGTCTTATATTCATATCAGTTGTACCAATCATATCAATCATAATCATATCACTACTGTTAAAATGGGAGAGATTTTAACATTGATATTTGTATGTGATCAGAGATTATGAATGTTAAAGATGATTCTATGTCTAACATGGTAGCTCCATCTTTTTTTAATAGTTTTCGTGATGTAATGGAATTGGTGTGGATAAGATTGATACTTATGATGCATATGGAAGCAGAAGCTGTTGCTGCTTGTTACTTAAGCAGTAACACCTCAACACTTCTACTGGCCTTTACTTTTTCCTCTTATTTGAGTCGTAATACATCTACTAGATGACCACTGCATATCAGTTATATCTGCTGTAGTGTTTGACTTTCAGTGTCATGAAAGAATAGAAAGTTTGGTGTTTCTTTTTTTTTTGTTCTTCTGGTTTTGCCTATACTTGCCTAAGGAAGAAAAGGTGAAAAAGTCTTAACAAACAAAGAACAAATGCGTTCTACTACTGGGCCTTTAAAAAAAAACAACATGTTTTGCAGGCTGGTATCTGTAATCTTTGTCTTCAGGTACTAGGGAGGTCCACATAAGCTAAACAATGAAAGTTAAGGTTCTGGAAATAGGATAGACAGCTTCAGATTTCTTCTCTAGCACACAGCTGATGGTAGGAAAAGTCATAGGAAACTGCATGGAAAGTAGAAGATTCTGTACACCCAGATTTACAGCATTGTGTTCTTGGTAAAGGTGTAAAATAGAGTGGAACTGAATAGTTGGCTAATGTATAGTGTTGAGAGGGTTTTCAGTATGCCTTTGAATGTGAATGTATGTGGTTTTGAGGTAACAGATGTAGAGTAGCTGTGGTCACCTGGGCATCTGGATTATGAAGCACTGTTTTCTTTCAAGCCAAATGAAAATACCACTAGTTAATTCTGATAGCCAGTAACTAAAAGATAACTAGCTAAACTGTGCTGGCAACCAGTGGGCTAGCACCTTTTACTAGTTATCAGTGTCTGTACAAGTTTCTGAGAGCACTTTGACTGGTTACTCATAATTTTATACAGCTGGATACTATTTCTAGACTGTATCAGCAGTGTGATAATACTGTCAGCAGCTGTTGGAAAGTGGAAGCTGGTGTCATTAACACTGATAGCATAACAGTGTAAACCAGCTCCCATTAATGGTTTTCACTGTTTGCTGATCAGGTGTATGTGATAGGACTAAATCTTGCAAAATTTCACAGCACTGAAGAACAGATTTCTACCATAGTGCCTTAGAGTAGATCAAAGACGAAAGATAGAATGCTTTATTTGAATTATTCTTCTCTTTATATCCTTGAGTCCAACCCCAGTTTCCAAGCAGTTTCATCTAGAAGTTGCCCAGGATTGTGTTCAGTTGTGTTTTCAGTATGTCCATGGAGGGACATTCTACAGCCTTTCTGGACAATGGGTTCCAGTGTTTGATGTTTATGGTAAAAAAACCCAACCAACCCACCAGTCTCTTTTTTTCCATGTTCTAATAGAGTCATGTGATACAGTTTGTTCCTGTTGGCTTTTGTCCTGTAACTTCATGCCACAGAGAATGTCTCCCTTATTCTCTCCTATTAGGCATTAAAGCACATTGGTGAGGTTCCCCTGCACACTCCCTTCTCCAGGCTGAGCACCCCCAACTCTCTCAGTTCTCATCTGAGAGATGTACCAGCTCTTTAATAATGTTTGTGGCCCTTGCTGGACATGCTGTGGTATGTCCCCAGATGTGTTTTTGCACTGGGAGCCCACAACTGGACCTTGAACAGCTCTGAATGTGGCCTCACCAATCCTGAATTGAGAGGAAGGGTTGCTTCCTTCAGCTCCCCGTTGGTACTCTTCCTAATGTAGCCTGGAATACTGTTGGTTGCTGTTGCTGCAAGGGCATATTGCTGGCTCATGGTATAGACCCAAGTCTTTCTCTGCAGAACCTTTTTCCAGATGTTTGGTTTCAAATGTGTACTGATGTCTGGGGGTATTTCTTCCTGGTGTAGGGCTTTGCTTTTCCCTTTGAACTTACGAAATCGTTGTCTGCCTACGTATTCAGCCTGTTGAGGTCCCTCTGAATGGCAACACACCTCTGAGCCTAGTAGTTTAATCAGTCTTCAGTCCTCCTCATTGTCCACTTACGTGTTAAGTTTTCCTACTGGGTTGGCAAGCCAACTGCTGGATTTAGCCAAAGGATCCCATCTCTTTCAAACAGCTGTCAGTCCTCAAAGAGGTTTCTCAGCAGGCTGAAGGAGGAAAACCATCTGCACCCGTATATCCTTAACCATCATGCCCAGAGCCATGTCACACTTTTGAGCCTGAATGGAGTTATTTATGTGGGGTGATGCTCACTTGTCTGAAACTTAAAAAACCTTCAAACTCAGGCTGAGTCCTGCTGTCAGCTTAATAACCATCAGATAAGTACCAGATCTGGCTTGGTAATGGGGAGGAACTATGTGTCCTGGAGCTGGATGCACAGGGAGGGAGGTGTGTGTGTGAGCTGGGATCACTTGCTTCCTTAGCATTAGATTGAATTCTCTCATTTATCTACTCACAGCCTTAGCATGCTTCAACTGATGAAGTGAACTTAACTAGCGTACTTGCTACAATTCTTTTATGTATATATTTTTAATTTATACTAATAGCATTTGATAGTGTCGGATGTTAATGATGAAAAGGAGGGCATTTGTAATTGTAGTAACTTTAATAACTTCATATATACATATATGATATGCATATATCTTCACATGCATCTTTATTTTTTTAATTGAAACATAAAAGGTACTTATAGATCACTATTATTTCTGAATCATCTCCTAGGAAAGTCATTGCAGTGCTCTTGGCTGGCACTTCAGAGGCTCAGTATAAGCAGCAAACCAAATGTGCTATGATCAGCAGTTGTAATCTCTTGAATACCATGTATTTCAGGTGTAGGAATCAGCTACAACTTATGAATAAATAAGAAAATTCTGGAAGCTGTTCTATGAAGAATGTTTAAAGAGGGTAAATGGTTCTCAGAGACTTAATGAAGCTGCTTTATACAAATAATTTCAGAGGAGATGCACGAGTTATGCACATTTGTTGTGTGTATATCTGCATGTCTAATGCGTTTCTGTAATGTGTGTTTTTGGTTTTATAACCAATAAATTCTATGATTGAACAGAAGCCCTAGACAATGCTTTATAGTTTTAAAAGTCTGTGTAGAAAATCCTAGGAAAATCTTCGTTCTAAAACAATTTCTCTGTTCAGAAAATGCTTTTGGGTATCCCAAAGCCCATATATATTCTCTCAAATACAGCAATATATCTCTCAACCCATAATAATACTCAAAAATGATTGCATTTAGTCAAAGGAAACATTTCTTTGTTGACTTGTGCCATAAACAGATGTAAAGAGTCTACATTTTCTAGAAGGAGGTATGACTTTAATCTGCACATACAAGAGAAACATTTAAAATGTTTCAAGTTTCCGGTGTATGAGTACAAACTTCAGCATGTTATAGATCAAACTTTTGAGACTGAAATCATGAAATTGAAGTTGCTAGTGACAAGTGGCCACTGGTTTAATGAGCTGCTATAAAGATGATATATTTATATTTTCTCACCTGCAGTAGTAGAGAAAATCCAATGACATACTGGTTTGTCTTTAGTATCGAGGAAAATCTCAGTCTGATTACTTTTGAACAATAATGTTTTCCGAACTGAGTTGCTGCTGTACAACATGTTCCTATGTTAATACAGATTCTGACATTTTTTTCAGGTTAGGAAGATGAGTTTTCATTAGCTTCCATATAGAATAACTCCTTGGTTTTGTTGATAACACGGTCTGGGTCTGGTTTGGTTTGATTTTGTTTTTTTCTTTCCCAAAAGACAGAAATGTGAATGCAAAGTGTGGAAAACATTGCCAGTGTGTTATTTTCACAACAATATATATTTGTAGGACTTTGTATTATATTTGCTTAAGTAGACTTGAAAGAGTAGAATAGGGTATTTTTCAACCATGGTTGTTATGACTGCTTGTAAGGTATGGAGGCATTTAAGAACCCAAGTAATTTGGGGTTTTGGAAATATTAAACATTTCTTTAAACTGATATTGTGGTAGTAATAGCTTTAGGAATTTTGATTTTAAATTAAATATTTGACTCTCTTTTTTGTTCTTAATATGTTCTGAATGTTATTCCCCCCCCATGTAGTTTATTTTAGTAAGCAAGCCTTTATTGAGGTTGGCATAGTCAGCATTTTTTTCCTCAGAGTAAATATGTAAATTACAATTAATCTTATTTTTGTTAGGATTAGTTCTGAGTTCAATTTTAATTTACTAAGAATTTTAGGATTGAAACTATATAAATAACAATCCTTTGTTTCCTTTGTATTTTATTTCTTTTGCTTATCTTAGGTCGAGATTTGATATGTATACAGTCCATGGATGGGATGCTCATGTTGTTTGAACAGGAAAGTTATGCTTTTGGCCGTTTTCTACCTGGTTTTCTGCTGCCTGGTCCCTTGACATACAGCTCTCGGACCGATTCTTTCATTACAGTGTCTTCTTGTCGACAGGTTGAGAGTTACAAGTATGTGTTCATGTTCAGTGATTATAGCATGTTTTGGTGCTATCATTTGGCGTGTAAACCAAAAGTAATCATGTCTAATACTTATTGCCTGTACTAATGTAGTATCCCAAAGCAGGTGATAAGTAACTGCAGGAAAGAAGAAAAATAAAATGTTTTATGTTGTTTACTTATTACTGTGTCTGTGCAGTCATAGAAGAAAGCATATCCTGTGTCTTAAGGACTTTATGGTCCTATTTTACTTGTATTAGTTTGTTAAGTTTACTAGCTCATAGAGTTGTCCTGCAGGTGCCAGGATTTTCCCTGCTTCAGTTCAGTCTGATCTGTGTTTTCAGTGTTGTCTGCACTATACTGCTTGAGGAAGATATTCCTTCTTGTTGTTTCAATGGGATTTTTATTTTGATGCAAATAGGTGTTAGCCTGATAAATCTGTTCAGTTTTTAAAACATATTTGAGAAAGGGCTTTGTTAAAACTTCTACTGGCAAAAGGTCTGAAGAACAAGCACTTCCACAGATACTTCAGATGTAAAAAGGCAGATCCAGGGAATTGGCCCACTGTTGAACAAATTGGGCAACTTCAAAGGTGTGAAAAGACCAAGGAACTTGATGCTTGCTTTGCTTTAGTCTTTCTTCATTATGTGTTGATGTTTAATGTTTTATTGCTGATTGATGGGAGTTTGGTTTGAAAACTGTTAGATCCTGATTAGTTAATAAAATGATAATGTGCCAGCTAAGACTGTCAATAAAATATAGTGAAAAGAAAAAGATGTATTTGATCAGAATCTGCAGCTTATCCTACATGTGTCTTCCCCTGTTTAAGTTTGAGCCTGTTACCCCGTGTCCTCTCACTACAGTCCCTATTAGGCCCTCTTCAGATATCGGAAGGCTGCTATGAGGTCTCCACGCAGCCTTCTCTTCTCCAGGCTGAACAGCCCCAACTTTCTCGTAGTTTACTTCCGTAGGTAAATATTTTTAAAAACTAAAATCTTTCAGTAGTGAGCACTATAATACATGTATTTCAAATGCGAGGGCTGCAGGTATCATCGTTTTAAAGCTGTAAGTTTGGCAATATACAAAAATACATGCATTTATTTGTTAAACTTGAATTGGAGCATTCAGAATTGTGTTGGTTTGAGCTTAGGAGCTGATGGCACTCCATGACTTCTAGAATCGAATGCTGTCTTTTGGGTATTTTTCTTCTTGCTTATTTCGCTTCTGTAGGAAACTTTAGTATTTCACTGATTACTTAGTGAGACGTGAACAATGGAGTAGTTCAGTCTATTAGGGCAGCAGCATAAATTCAGGAAAGGAATAAGTTACAAAAGTGCCAATGAGGACATTTTGAATGTTGAGGGTTGCATATGAGGATGGATGTGCAAAGTTTTTCTGTCATTTGACGTCTGTGGCTCTAATGCCTTCTTTGCCAGTTTCCTGAGGTGTTTGGTTGGCAGTTGGAAAGAATAAATCCCAACCCAAACTTGCAAATGTCTCATCTTTAGCTAGGTTTGCAACCTATTGGTACCAGTTTACTCTTATATCTTGAATTGGAACCACTTAGTTAATGGATGTGTTTCAGAGTAACTGTTATATATAGCAGATTGTATTTCTGGGTAGTTTAGGAAGTTTTATAAAGCTTAAGCAAAAAAAAAAAAGTTATGTTAGAATACTGATTTCACAATTTGAAAATATGTTGGTTTCTTGCTGTCTTTGTGGCTTAGATTTCTGTCCTCTAGTGTATTTAGCTGCTGAAATAGTTTTAACACCAGATAAGGTCTGAATAGAAATGTTTGTTTTAATTTCTGCCTTTACATTTACCTGTTAGCCTACGGTGATATTTATCTCATCAGCTTTGCTGTTGACAGGTATGTTGCAGTAGCCTTTCTGACAATCCTTGCAGACTGTGCTGTACTGTACAACTATACTCATAATATGATAATTATATTATTTCTTAATACAAGGATATTAACTACAAACACACTTTTTTTTTTTTTTTTTCACTTTTTTAAACATCTTTTCTTCTAAACAGATACCAAGTGCTGGCATTTGCAACAGATGCTGATGAAAGACAAGAAACAGACCAGGCAAAACTTGGTTCTGGAAAAAGAGTTGTGGTAAAACCTGTTTATTTTACTTAACCTGTATGGTACGCTGCCTACATGGTAAAGAAACCAATGTTAAGTAAGGAATGGAAACATTGTCTGCTGACAAAGGACCTGATCCAATTGCCATTAAAGGAAATGGAAAGACTCCAGTAGATTTCTATTAAAATGTCTTTCAGTTGTTTAAGGTTGGGCCTTAAAACTCACTGGTGTTCTAAGGAGAAAAAAAAACCCATGGGAGAACTGTGTACTGGAAATTACTATTTCTAAAGCAGTCTGTGTAACACAGAACTTGAACTGAAGTAAAATAGATAATTGGGAAAGTAGCTTATGGTTTTAATTTAAGTTTATTCGTGACTTTGTACTGGACTTGGAAAATGAACCTTATTCTACTAGGGAAACTCAGCAGTAAAAACCAGTTCCATAAATAGTATCCTGGACTCTTTTGGTTAAAAAACCTGTGGACTCTATAGTCTTCAGGAGGTCCCTGTGACTTAAGTTGTTTAATATTAGAGCTGTCTCCTGTTAAGAGGAAGAAAATCTCCTTTGAGATCCTGGAATAGAACTGCTTGTCTAGTTAATGTACTGCGTATACTCAGCATGTTTCAGGTATGACAGTAAAATTCTGGGAAAGCATCTTCCTTCTAGTGGCTAATCATAGAACTTTCTTGAAACTGTCAGTCAGAATCCTAAAACTTGCATTAGGAGAAGACGTAATTTTTAAATAAGAAATTTGGATATGCTGCAAATATTATTTTTTAATCTAAAATGAGAAGCATACATGGAGACAAATGTTAACAAGCCTGGCTTTTTTTACCTTTGACTTTTAAGATGGCACTTCCAGATTCATGTATCTGATAGGAAACTGTGTTTACAAACACATCCTATGTTCTTTAAGCAAAGTGATTGATGCTGTTCTCATAGAAAGTGCTGACAGTTCAACTTGGATACCTTTTTTTTTACTTCAGGAATTCAGAATTTGTGTTTAAGCAGCCTGGCAGAAGTCAGAAGTCATTTTTGCATGTGTGAATTAGTCGAAATTTCTTGGAGGAGCTGAAATAACAAACCAATGAAATGTATCAATAAGCAGTAGTATTTACAGATGTAAGGATATAGGCAAGGCAGAATTTTTAAGTAGTTGCTTATTATATCCATGTATGTAGTAGGAAAAATAAACTAACACAAATGTCCATCAGACTGTAGGGTGTACATGTAAGCATGAATGTTGGCTTAGCTACAACTTTGTCTGTTTTTCCATTTACATATATTAGTATAAGTTACCGCCTTTTGTCTCTAATCTTACCCTTTATCTAAACGTGTGGATTTAAATGATTTTAGTATGCTGCTCTTGGATTTTATAGGTAAAGTATGAAGCATTTTAATTTTGAATGGGATGTGTATATTAAAATTGGAATACACTTAAGTGCTTCACCATCAATTCATGACTATTTTAAAAAGTGGATGTTTTTGCTGGTTTATTCACAATACAGAAAATTACCAACAGTCTTCAAATTAATAGGATAACCCTCCCTCAGAAAAAGGCCTTGATTTTACTTTTCTATGTTAATAATATTTGTGTAAATTGATGAGCTCTGAGCCTTCTCTAAGCTTTGTCTTTAATATGCAGCTGTTGACTGATCTCTGAAGCGTGTTTTTTTTTCTTTTGAAGGTGGATTGGGTTTTAAACCTTGGCGAGCAAGCATTGGATATATGCGTTGTCTCTTTTAATCAGACAGTTTCTTCAGTTTTTGTGCTTGGTGAAAGAAACTTCTTTTGCCTTAAGGATAATGGGCAAATTCGATTCATGAAAAAGCTTGATTACAGCCCGAGTTGCTTCATTCCTTATTGTTCAGGTTTGTAAAAGGAAAAGTCAACTTAAATTTAGCTTGGTTACTCCTACAGCCTAGTTGTTTGTTTTCTTTCTTTCCCCCCTCTGAATAGATTTTTCTCAACAAGCTGTTGGTCTTTAGGAAACTAGGGGATCAGGGTTCCATTTTTAACTGAAGCAGGGTGATTGTCAAATTTTACTTAGTGTGATGTCTCATAATTTTTAGCATCTGAATAGATACTTTCTCATCACCCAGCTGAGGTACTTGTCTGCTGTTTGAGTAAGTTTGCCCAGGCTGCCAAAGCAACAGACATTTAAGTATGAGAGATTTTGGAAGAGCAAACTAGTGTTTGAAACCTTCTGTTATTTATGGTCAGTTAAAAAAAAATCAAATTAAGTTTATTGGTGGGAGATGAAACTTACTACATTATGTGGAAGCACCTTGGTTAGATGCTACTATAGAACTACAGATTCTTCGTACCTGTTCTGTTTCCTGTGCTATAGGATATTTTTTTACGCCGTTTTTAGATTTAAAATATTATTTTAGACTTTATAAAGACATTAATTTTCATAATTTATGCTTTCTGGTTTAAATTATACTATAAATAAACCCTGCAAACGCATACACCTTTAATTAGTATTCATGAGTCATTTAAGGAAGAGGTTAAATAGCTAATATTTAACCATTATGTATTTTGTCACAGCCATCCTGGCATGCCAGCATGGCGGTTACGAGTCTTTGTTCATCATGATGTGGCTGGCTAGAGCCAGTTGTTAGATATGCTGTATAGTGTATGGTTGATATTGGTGTCCATAATTAATCACCAATGGCCTTGGTTATTGTCAATGTAATGTCCATAACTTTGGTACTTTAATTTATAAGAATTAATGTCTTGAAAAGGAATAATAGTGTAATGATACAAGAAAAGTACTGGCTTCTGAAAATCTGTCATCCTAAAACTGGTTTTATATCTCTGACAGTGAAAGAAGGAACAATAAACACTCTAATTGGAAACCATAGTAAAATGTTGAATGTTTATCAAGATGTTACGCTGAAATGGGCCGCTCAACTTCCCCACATTCCTGTAGCTGTGAAAGTAGCAAATTTACAGTAAGTAACTTACCAAGTTTACTTTTTTCAGATCAATTTCCAGTTGTGAAATCTGCTCTAGATGTGAACAATCAGTTCTGAGGCATGCAATGAGGTGACTTGTGAAGGAAAATTCAAAGTGTGTTTTCTTTGTTTTGTTGAGTATTAATTTCATTATTGGGCAGACAATTTTAGAAGAATACTGCAATTGCTGTATTGTGCTCTAGATTTTCTGGGTTTTTTTTGAGTGAAGGTGGAACATGGGATCTTGTAGGTCTCGTGGAACAGTTTCTTCTCTAAGCGAATGATAAGAGAAACTGCAATCTGGTAAGATCCTTCTCTGAGACAGGGTGACAGGGAATCTCACTGAAAATCTGTTCTCCATTAAGCCTTTAAGAGTGTATGAATTCCAGAGGTGACTTGTTGGAACAGAATATTAAACTCCAATGTTAAACTGTGGAAATTAAGGAGCTTAATTGAAACTGTGAAGGATTGAACTGCAACAGACAGAAATTTCTTGTAAAACATGCATAAGACAGGTCAGATGTGAATCTGAGTAGGGGATCAAGTATAGAGAAATTCTGATATATTGATAACTTAACCTGAGCCTGTCACTGAAATGAGCAAACTATGGAAAAGTTCAGCTTGTGCCTGGACTATGCCAGCAGAGCTGTGGTAAGTGCTAGCTGCCTAGTGCCTGTGACCATACAGGATGCAGTAGTATCCTTGGCAAGTGGGTTACTTCTAATCCCCAGCAGGCTCGTGGCTGCTGTGCCCCCATGTGCTGGGTTGTAGAATACTTGATCGTGGGTCTTGCATTTTATCTCGTAACAAATGAAAATGCATCAGACTAACTGGCTTAACTGACTTGTGCAGAGCAATCTGAGGGATGTTTCTGGTTTGTTTTTGGTTACCTAATTTTTTTAATACTTTGTAATTTAAATTTTTGTTTAGGCTCTCTGGAGAGAGTTGTACTGGCTTTCATTCAACTCATCTTACAAGTAAAATAGAATGAAGAGTCTCAGTGGGCCAGTTAGCATAAACCAGCAGTTAATTATGCAGGATATGACAGTAGAGCTTTTGAAGTTGGTTAAAAATATTTGTGTTAGAAAAAACTTTGAGAAAGGCACAGATTTTTACAACAGCAGATTGTGCTAATGTTTGTATGTTTGGAAAGTTATATTATGGGACCATTTGTTTAATAATGCCTCTAAGAAGTTGATGCAGATCCTGCCTTTTCCATGTAGGCTTTAACACTTGGTAGTTTGATCATATTGAGAATTTTGGGAGCCTACTAATTTGTCCCAAATAATTTTGCTAGTGACATTTAGAATTCCTACAGACCTACCCTTGCTAGGGTTTAGTTTGGGGTTTTGTTCTGTAGAGGGTGGTGAGACAGCAGTCTAGTTGCACATACCTCTTTACACAGGTACTGATAAATGAAGGAATGCTTGTGTGTCGAGACCAAAGGTCCTGAAAGGAAGAGAGAAGTCTAGGGCAGATGTGTTTCAGAGCTATGATTCTGTCTTTCTGTTTAAAAACGTGCAATATGCTTGTACTTTTGATGTTAAAAATAAGGATGAGCTGAACAGCCAAAACTGTAGCAAAGCTTATAGAGATAGTAATTTGTCTTAAAAAATGGTTGTTTTAAAAAAATAATCTGAAAGGGAATTCTTTGAGTCAATGTGATAATGGTTGTCTAATACTTCACTCAAGAGGCCTCAGTAAGGGCCTCTGGGCACTACTGTAACATAAATAATATGAAGTACTTTAATAAGCATAGAGTTGTTAATCCTGCATTGCTGAGAGATTGAAATGCCTTAAATACGTATGTCAATTAATTACTTTCACATCCTTTCCACTTTTATTACGCTAATACTAAGGAGGTAAGTGGAGGGTTCTGAAAGCAGTTGTCTCTGCAGATCATAGATATTCATCTGTATTTTCTTGTTGGCATGTCTACTACATGTATGGCTATGGCTTGATGGATAAGAAAAAACATCATTAGAAGCTGTTTTATGTAAATTCATTGGGCAGGAGTAGCGATTGCTTCATAAAGGCAGTCATGTACTTTATCCTATAATCTTTATAGTCTACTTCAAAGTTCAGTGTACTCTTTATGAAATGATTTATCTTCTTACAATAATGTGATACAGAGTATTTCCAGTATTTAGAATGAAATTCCAGCATAAACTGCTTGATTTCTATCCCATTTTCAGAAGCATGCAAGGAAAAGTAGAATCAAAGATAGGTGGTTACTTATAACATGTTAAATGAGGTATCTCTGCACTGTGTTTTTAAGGTCTTGAATGCTTCTGTTAAACCAGAATGTTCTCTGTCAGGAAACTGAATATTTAGTATAAAAGTTTGTGTCAGAAACTTGAACTACAGGCAGAAATTTGAGAGTTTTTTTCTGAGTTTACGAGTTCATTCTTGGTTTTACCTGAAGATCTCTAGAATTATGGTCACTGAACTGAAAGCTCACTTCTATTCATTGTTACAGAAGTTTGTTCACTATTTTGTTAGAAGTTTATGTTCTGGTTCTGTTAAAGTATGGTAGCTACTAACTGTTCATGACATGGTTTTAATGTCAAGGGGACTCCTCTGTGCTTAACACTTCAGAGTTATAACCACTTACATTGACAATTTTGGTTAACCTGCTTAGGACTTCATCTCACCAAAACCTCATTTTCCCATTGATAAGCCTACTTGGACAGTTACATTTGTGCATGACCTGTGTTGTCATCCTTGAAGTTATGACTGTGCAAAAGCATTCTCACAGGAGCTGAATCTCTGGAAGAAAATGATGTAGGTGTTCTGCCCCAAAACCAGCAGGAAAAACCTTCTAGGTGGTTTGAAGAGAAACTTCCCATACGCTGCAGTTAGAAAAGCTTGAAATCTGGGAAGTTGCACAAAGGAATTACAAAAATTCCCACTTCCCTCAAATTTTCAGTGTGGAAGTGGTAATCATGAGCAGCAATGTCTGCTTGGTATCCACCATAATTATATAAATCTCTTCTTAGCATTGACCTCAAAGTTCATTCCTTTATTTAGTGTGAGGTGTCCCTGCCCATGCAGGGGGGCTGGTACTAGATCCTTTTCAACACTAACTATTCTATGATTCTGTGATTTCTTGACATTTAGTTTGTGTATTTCTGTTTCATCAGAGACCTCTTTTTCCAAGACCTTCCTTGTACCGCCACATCTTTGCAAAGGAAATGTCATGAGCAGTATCTCATAGGTTTATAGATTATCAAGTCTATGAATTAGTCACTTTTTGATGCTTCGTGAGATGCATTAGGTTTTTTTTCCATCTCCCACCCCATAATTCAGGTAATTATGAGGGGAGCAAGCCCACATAGAATTGCAGCTCCTACATAGAGTTTCTGCTAGCAAAAGCACCTCATATGAAAGTAATATTTTCTCCATTGGCAGGTATTTGAGCCTGTAAAGGCAAGTGACTTAATACTCCCCCACCAAAAGATGGGTCAGGTTTGTCTGAATCATCCGAAATAACTTATGCAGGAAGTAGCAGAAAGTCACTTTTTAAGTGTCTGTCACAAGACTGACTTGTTTTCTCTGTGCCTGAATTATCCTGTCTTCCTATGCTTGACCATAAAAGGTCCTTGGAGCAGATTAAAATACTTAGATAACTACTTTTCTATTTATTTGACACTAACTAACTTGGCAAAGCTGTTCCTAAGAGTACCATGTTTTAATGGCTGGCTAAGTGTTACCCTGACCTGGCTGGCCTGAAACTAGGACATTATGTTAAGGTGCATTCAGTTTGAAGCAAAATAGCTCAAGTTGCTAGCCTCAGGGGTGTTTCCATCACAAACAGCTGAAAAGCCACTGTGGGTTGAGTTAAAAGTACATAGACAGAGCATTATAGCTTGGATGTAGTCTTGGGAAGGGAATTTGTCTTTTGATCACTTCCAAGTTACAAACCTGTTTTTGCAATAGAAAAGCATGAAGCCTTTAAATCTGGGAGTTTGTTTCTTCTGAACATTTTTGAAGTTCACTAGTCTCAACTTTACTACCTGGTTTTGTTCATATACAGCCTTTAAGTTATACCTGGTAAGGCTGTGAAGGTTATCTGACCTTTTTTCTTTCAAACTGTAATAGACTGCAGAGTTCCTCAGATATCTCTATTTCAAGTCAGTGTTTCATAATATTAATAAAATTTCACAATATTCTTTATTTCATAAAATGCACAGTTTTGGTTCTTTGTACGTTTAGCTGTCCATCAAGAAATGCAGTCTGGTAGTATCTGTGTGGCAAAAAAATGTTGACTTCATATGGAATTTATCAGCAAGCACAGTATTAAGAGTAAACCAGCCTCTTCTCAGGGTTCAAGGGGATGTGTTGTGGGAGATAGGGAGATATTTCTTCCCTCTCATTTTAATCTACTGAGGACTCTTACTACTTGAGGCACCAGTTTATCAATGAATTTCTTGTTTAAATGAAGGATATCTTCAACTTCAGCCACACTGAAATTGGATTAAAAATACTCTAAAGAAAAAACTTAACAAGCTGCCTCTAGTGCTTGTCTAAAGGTATTTGGATGCTTTGCATATGTGGTGTCTCTTGCTTTTAGAATATGGGAACCAACTTTCTTTTGTCAGAATTTAAATGTCCTACTGTATTTGTGAGCAGAAGAACTGTTCTTCATGGAAGAAAGATTCTTGAAGCAAATAACCCACAGAGTGACATATATGCCCTGTAAAATGTGAAGTTCCTTTTATTACAAGGAGTTAACAGGTATAGACAAGTTGGTGAAAGTTACTACAATATTTGCTTTCAGTTTCGTGTATTTGACAGGTAAATATCATTTTGCGTGGTAGTGGAATAGCATATTATCTGAAGAGGAAGTATAAATCAGTCTGGAAAGGGTATTTTTGTGCCAAAGTAATATATCACCTTTAAAAATAAGGATTTCTGAGTTTCTAAAAATACTAGATTTCCAGTGCTCAATTTTTTAGCTTGAGCTAAGCTAGTAAATACATTTTCAGTATTTGAGATGGAGGCAAAACAATTATTTTTTTAAAAAGGAGTAACTGTTGAAAAGCCAAGAAATAAAAGTAGACTTCATATATTCAAGATGGCAAGCGAGGCCATTTAGTAAGCTTTATCCATACTTGAGCTCTATGAACTTCAAGTCTGTCTAGGTTTATACTGAGGAATGATCCTATAATTTTTTGTGTTGTCTTCTGCAAATAAGATAACAGCAGGCTTGACTATTGGGGTCATGCTTGGACTTCTAACATCGGCGTTGTGAAACAGTATCGCATGGTAATATATTAATCAGCCATCTGTTAAAGCTAGCTACCCATGGGCTGTTGATGTTCATGTTTTGATTTACACTGTTACGTGCTTGATTAAGGATTCTACTGAATTAGAGACTTAAAGTAATAAATTTATTACTTAAAGTAATAAATTAGCGACTGTGTGGGCTGAGATGCAGGAAGCACTGCAGCTTACTGAGTCACTCCAGAGTTACTGACTTGATATGCTGTAGTACTGTGCAATTTTCTTACTGCTTGTAAGACAAAATAAAATATTAAATAGGTCTGAAATTTATTGTTCTTGTATAAGTCCTTCATCCCCTTGCAGAAATAATAAAGAAGCAGAGTGTATTTGACTAATGAAGGTCCATAATTAACATGCTTGTAACTTCCCAGCAGTTTATCTGAATAAGTTTATGTATAGGGTCTCTGATTTAGCAGCATGTCTTCAGGTTTAAATTGCTAGTGTTTAAATTCTTTGTTTTGACACAGGTTTAATTCCCACGTTTGAACTCCTAAGTAACACAACAGCGTGATCAGTTTAGTTTAAATGAGGTACATGAATCAAAAGATTGGAGTTCAGTGTTCTGGTGGACAATGTGTTTTATGAAGTTTTAGCTTCCAGTAGTTTTAAAAGAAATTTGAAATCTGCAGTCAGTTTGAAAGTGAGAAAATACTGGCCTGGTCCAAGAAGGAACTTGAAATTTCAACTTCTCTGGCACAGAACCATGGTACATTGGGTGGTTAGATGAACATTGTGTAGCTGGGCTCTCCAAACAGTAGAAAGGTAACAGGAACTGAATCTATCTGGAAAAAGTATCAAGAAATATTGTTGAATTAAGTATATAAGCTGTAAAAGTGCAATCACATACAGAGCAATAGTGGGTGGAGTTGAAATAAAACCCCTCTCTTTGAATTTTTTAGCTATCCAGATGCTTGAATATACTTTGTTCTTCATTCCAGCTCATCTGTTGTTTCTTATTAAAACTGACATCACCGCAGCTACCACAACTGTTAAAGAATCGCCGTATAAAAACGGCTAAACTTACATATAAACCCAGCAAAACTTAGCACTTGCTACACATTTTTATGGAAAGAAAACTGCAGGAATCAAACTTTATAGTTTGTTGAAAGATTTTTCCTTTTTCTGCGTAGTAATACTGTACTAGGAGCATTGCCAGTTATGACTCACTGTATGAACCGTTCAGTTATAAACCTGTATATATATAAATTCTTATTTGAGTGTTCTGTAAGAATATTGCCTGATCTGAGAAGTTAAATGCAGAGAATTCTAGAGTTTTTCTACTTAAACATAATTGCATTTTAAAGAGATACTTTTAAGGAGGAAAGAAAACTCACACGTTTTTTAATCACTGAATTGCCCTTGAATTGTCAAGAGGTGGCAGTGCAAAACATTACCCTTTTAAAGGTCTTTAAAGAGATAAGTTTAATTATTAATACGTATAGCTTAACCACAAAATACGATTATGATTGTATTTCTTTTACCTTAGTAGGATTCTGATCTTGTAAAAGACATAGAAGTGCCAAATACTGTGTCCAGCATGTACTGTGATTCATGAGTGGGCTTTCTAGCAAGTTAGTTTCAAAAGGTATTTAATTGTATGCTATTAAGCATGTGCCCATATTCTAATTTTATTGCTTGTCACTGATTTGCTTTTTCACAAAGCATACTTTTTACAGGCATGGGTTTGTAAGTGTTTCAACTTACTTTAGAATAACACTTTAAAATATTCCTGCCGTCATGGTTCTAGGGGAAGCCTTAAAGGTGAAAATTCTAACTGCTCAAGAACAAGAAGGCAAGTAACTCCCCTTCTAGTATTTAAAATACAGTACTTGCTTTTAAACAAATTGCATGGGTTTCTTTTTCCTGCTAACCTGCAGTTTCTCTGTGCGTGTTCATACTCTGACAGATCTGTAGTGCCTAATACTAGCTTGTATGAAACCAAGAGTTGAGAATAAGCTTTATCTAAAACATATTAGGGTGTAGATGTTATCAGTATCGCAGCTTACATGTCTTTATTGTTGGAAGCAGAGATGCTAGGGTCCTCTCCAGCTTAGCTGGAGTGAAATGAGCCCTAAACACTATCTTGAAGTGGGAGAAGAGAAGGGTTAGATGAAGTTTAAATTTTGAGGCCCTCCAGATGCTATATTCACGATGCTGTAGCTGCTGTTGTGGTTTAGCCTTTGGAAGCTTCTCTATGCTTGTCTACCAGAGAGAGAGTCTGGCCTTGGAACGGCTTTTAGACTTCAGGTGAAAGAGGTGCAAATGGGGAAATATGTACTTGATGCAGCTGAAGAGGGAGTGAAGCATGGAGACATTTTAGGTGTCACACTTGATCTTAATTTTTTTCTTAACGCTGACACTGTTACTGCCATAAAAGAAATGACAGGTCTTATTTCTTATTATTTGGAGCTTGAACTTAGAGGCTGCACTACTTTTTTAAAGTAGTTGGGTTTTATCAGTCCTTGCATTCAGTTTCCATTTAGATAAGACACCTAGTGGCATTAGGTATGGAACTGTGATGATACGAAATGCAGTGTGGAAGTTCTGAACTATTCCTTTGATATATTGTACTTTAGAACTCTTGTCCTGGGTTCAGCAGTAGCAGAGTAGCACTCATTTTTAGTAGCTGGTACAGTGCTGTGTTTTTGGCTTTCAGCCTGTGAACAGCGCTGATAACACCAGTGTTTTCAGTTGCTGCTCAGTAATGTTTAGTCTGACCAAGGACTTTCTTAGCCTCATGCTCTGCCAGGGAAGATGGGAAGCAGGGAGGAAGCAGAGACAGGACACCTGACCCAAACTGACCAAAGAGGTATTCCATATCACAGCACGTCACGCCCACTATATAAACTGGAGGCAGTTACCCGGAGGGGTTAGATTGCTGCTGGGTCGGACTGGGTATCAGTTGGCGGGTGGTGAGCGGTTGTGTTCTCTTCCCTTGTTATTTCCATTATCATTATTATTGGTGGTAGCAGTAGTGGTTTGTGCTATACCTTAGTTACTGGACTGTTCTTACTCAACCCGTGGGAGTTACATTCTTTTGATTCTTCTCCCCATCCCTCTGGGAGCGGGGTGGGCAAAGAAACAGGGGAAGTGAGGGAGCGACTGCATGGTTCTGAGTTACAGCTGGACTTAAATCACTAAAGCTCTTTGCAATTTTTTTGCCTAAAGCAAGGTCATGTGTTTTTGGAGGCCTGTGTCAACAGTCTAAATACTCTGTTTTTATTCTGTTTTGTGAGAAATACTTATTTTAATTTAAATCTGCATTTTTGTGTAGCTGGCTGCCTTATTCTTAACAAAATCTTCACAGCTTTTGAAATAGCTTTAATTTTGTATTTAAAACAGCAGGAAACTAAGTTGGTTAATCCTTTAGGTAAAAATTAATTTTAGGTGTAATATGTATCAAGAGCTGAAACACAGTGTGTCTAGCTTGCCTGTAGTATGTGTGCTCCCTGTCTGAAGGAGCCACAAAATGATCAAAGCATCAGAGTGGTTTGTGTTGGAAGGGATCTTAAAGCTCATCCAATTCCAAACCCCTGCCACAGGCAGGGACACCTTCCACTAGAGCAGGTTACTCCAAGCTCCATCCAACCTGGCCTTGAACACTGCCAGGGATGGGGCAGCCACAGCTTCTCTGGGCACCCTGTGCCAGCACCTCAGCACCCTCATGGGGAAGAACTCCTGTGTAAGAGCTCATCTCAATCTCCCTTCTGTCAGGTTAAAGCTATTCCTCCTTGTCCTGTGCCTACAGGTCCTTGTCCAAAGCCCCTCTCTAGGTTTCTTGTCGGCCCCTTTAAATATTGGCAGACTTACAAGGTCTCCCCTTAAGGAGCCTTCTCCAGGCTAAGCAAGCCCAACTCTTTCAGCCTGCCTATAGGGGAGGTGCTCCAACCCTCATGATTTCGTTCATGAATGTCAGTGTCTCTGCATGCATTGTTCATCTTTAAGGGAATCTTCACAGTTTAGCTGTCAAGCTATTATACTAACCCTGTTTAAATCCCACTGCTTCATTTAGTAGGATACGGCAACTTTTGGGTGCTCGCCTGTGTTTAAGCTGTACTCAGCTGGCCCTCACTCGCTTTGTGATGCCCCGCAGGTGGCAGTAGTGCTCTGGCAGACAAGACCCCTGACCCAAACTGCTGTAAATGGCACGAAAAAAGTCCTTTCGAACCCAAATCATTCTATGGGCCTATGATTTACCAGTCAATGATATTCAGTGTCATTAGAAATTGTTAAACACTTGTAATTGAACACTGTATTTGCGTTGTATGTTTACTTTTCCTCTTCAAAATGTGCAAAACATGTTAAATACGTAGTATAAATAACCTTAAAAGAATTTTAGTTTCTGAGAGCAGATTATCTGTTATCATGTGTAATAGCAGAATGGTGAAGTCTTACACATACAAGTATTACTTTTGATGTAAATTCAAACAAAGGAGTTTTTTTAATAAGAAAGGGGTTTTCAAAGGAGCATGAGGGTCTTGTGCAGATGCCGTAAACCGGTTAAAAATAGGGGTTAGCTGGCACTGAGATTGTACCAGGTATGCTTCAAATATCTAGCTGACGTTCTGATTTTGGAGTTAGTGTTTAATAAGAGTTAAGAGTAAGATAGGCTCTTGACTTTTATTCCCACTAGTTCATGCTTATTACTCCTAGTCTAATTTTCCTTGAGCATTTTATCAAATAGTTCACGCAGCTAAAATGACACTGAAATGGTAGAAACTTAAAACAATCTGGGTTTTCAAAAGCACTAAACTGAAAAGTGCTATTTTCATTATGCTCTTGCATATAATTACTTCAGAGAATGATAAAATTTGAGAGAGAAGGGTATTAAAAATGCTTGAGTACAGTTTAGGAATTAGTTTCCTAATTTAGTAGTTTATGTATGATACATTATCAATAATGCACTAAGAACAGCACTGCAGAGCATCTTGGTTTCTAAAATGATTGGTAGAATACCAGTTAAGACTACTTCTGAAATTGAGGTAGAAGTTTTATGTGCCATTATAAATATAAATAATTAAAGCTGTAAATTGTGCCAATAACCAGACCTTGTCCTGGGGTTGTCGCAAGGCTTAGCTTGTGTCATTCAAGTAGAACTTAGAATTACACCTCCAATTTCGATGTCAGTTGAGTGATCAGTTTGGTATTATAGAACTGGAAACATGCAAAGCATTTTAATTTCTTCAAGAATTATATTGTGAGCAATTTGTTTAGTAAGAGAAGATCTACAGAAAGCATATGCTGTTATTATTACCCAGAATCCAATAAAAGATACTTTTTCAAATTATTGCCATATGTGTGTAGGAGTTGCTTTGTACTGTAGTTATTTTAGATACCAGAATAATTTGTTTCATACTTTGAGTTCCTCACTGTTAAAGTCTCGCCTTAGATTTGCCATTACATTGGCTATTGTGTGAGATACAGTAAAAAAAAGAAGTAGTTTACAATAAAAGAAATTTAACAAGTAATTGGAATTCCAGATTCTGCACAAAATGTACCAAATAAAGTAATGGTATTTGCAGGGATATTGCATGTGTGCAGTAGCTGTGGGGAAACTACTATAAAACTGTTAAATACTCTCCCCTCCCCCCTGCTGTCTTTAAACATTGGTTTATTTTCCTCAAGCTTTTATAACAATCTTGACTGGCTGGCAAGCATTCCAACAGAGAAATTAATGTATTATAAGTAATATATTATAACTGGTTACCCATATTTTTCTTATTGCTTCTATTGATGTGCAAATACATGGATGGCTTTAATAAGGAAGGATTACTGAAAAAGGCTTTTTTTCTATCTGTATATGTTTTCTGTTGCAGTCTTCTTGGGGCCCAGTAGAACAGTAGCTGAAGCAGAGGCTTGTGATGCCGCTTTTTTAAACTAATGCTTTTATCTCTGAACTAGTGAAGACTTAAAGGATTTCATGACTAAGAGGAAAGTTGGTTGGAGTTTTTGAATGTGTATTCTGTAACGCTGACACGCTCAGAAGTGTAATTTATATGGTAAAATTTTCTCCTTGATTTTATTTCATGTGATAGACCGATTACCTGCAGATGACTGCCAACTTAAAGGTACATAGGAGGGGACTGCATTTACAAACCGCTTTTGAATATATTATACTTCAGTAGTATATCATCAAAGACTTATTGCGAATGTGTACCTATATTTCTTCATGCTCTTTTAATTTACAGTCAGATGTCCTCATTGAATCTTTCTTTCATAGCTTAACAGATTCATAGCCTCAGGAAAGTAATTTTAAGATGGTCCAAAGCCAGTGCTGGAGAACTTTAGAAATTGCCTTGTTTTCAGGTGTCAGTTTTCTTCAGTTGTGGAATAAGCTCATGGTGCAGTTTCTCTTGTTTTCATTATTTGCTGCAACTAAACAGTAAAGTATGGGAGGGAGTATTCGATAACTGGTAACATCTGCTTCAATAATATCCCTTTTCTAAAGACTTTGCTGTGCCCTTTGCCAGCTTTCTTATAAAAATTAAGTTTTAGATCTAAGAATGAAATTTGAGCTATCTTTGCTTTATATGACAGTTGCATTTGATGCACAGGCAGTGTCTGCTATAAGATATCCTGATTATGGAGTAAGAACAAATTGGCATGAATATATTTGCTCATGATTATGAAACTAAATATAAGCTTTTAATTAAGAGTAAACATTTTAAAAAGTAAAATGAAAGTTAACATTCTCCTAACTTTTGCTGGTAACAACTATTCTGCTCTACTGTTCAGTTCCTCTTCTGTTTAGGGATTACTTTCAAGTTAAGCAAAATGTTAGCAATGCTTCCTGTTGTCTTGTATTTTTTTTTAAATGCTTTCCTAAATCTTGCTTTGCATGGTACGTGGTGAGATAAACAAAGTAAGGTTTCCATAGGAGTAAGTTCAATGAAATACTGTTCCTTCATCTGAAAAGGCACTGTAGTATAGCTAATAAAGCACTCCTGTATTGATCCAGAACAGTGAAAGGGAAATGTTTTGGATCCATGTGGCTTCCTTTCAGAAAAATATCATGGGGAAGAGCCAGCCAAAGTCCTACTGCTGTCTTCACTGTGAGCATGTTCCATCCATTGTGATTTCTTCTAGTGCATCTTTTCCCTTCCCTTCCTTTCCCTTATTTGGTGTTCCATTTTGCTAATTCCTCCTCCTGCAAACTTACCTCAGTCTCAGTACTTCAGAAAACTTAAGAAGTTGTGAATGGAAAAGGTTACAACTGTACTGTCTACTCAGCTTGTTATGATCCTTTTCTTTACCTCTCTTTGCTATACAGATTCTGAGAAACTTGCTTTATGTTTTAGTCATCTGTCTAGCATAGACTGGTTCTTAGGTGTGATTGCAAAAAATAGGAGTAATATTAGTAAAAAATCTGAGTTGAAGAATAAGTACTGTTATTTTCTTTTCATTAAAGAATCTCATTAAAACCAGGAAGTTCAGTTGTATTTGTAGATGGAACAGTAGAAGCAGCATAAATTTAATGTTACTGCTTCCATGATTTTTCCTAGTTTCTTCATGGGCTTTCTTTGTTTTTCTTATGCAGAGACTTGAAGGGTGTTATAGTCACTCTGAGTGATACTGGGCATCTTCAGTGTTCCTACCTTGGAACTGATCCTTCACTCTTTCAGGCTCCTAGGGTTGAATCTAGGGAACTAAAGCAGGAAGAGTTTGATGCTGAAATGAAAGAGCTTCAGAAGATCATCAAGGAGGCCACAAAAACACAAGGTATGTTTTATATGTGCTTTTAACCACCTGACTTTGCTTTTAGCACTTTGAAATATTTTGTTTTGTTTCCATCCCATAACACATTGCTGTAGGAAATGTAATATTTAATAAGGTTTAAATTTTAATTAAAAATATACGAGCAAAATCCTAGACTGTCAGGCCCTTGGATACCGAGTTTATTCTTTGTGTTTTTATAATGCCTGTTAGAACTTAGGTCAGGTTGCAGATAGTTGTCACTAGTGCAAGGGTTCAGAGATGAAAATGACAGTGCATGTATTACCCAAAGGCAAGAAAACTTTAAGGAATTTCACAGTAACAGTCTGATATACTTAGGCTTCAAAGAGAGTAGCAGTATTGCCAAATTTTGTTTTCCTATTACAAATGGCTTTTTAAGTCGTGCAATGAACAAAGGATTATTTTTGTTAAAGAAACTTTTCTTTTGTTTTAACTTGTCTCAAAAGCAGTTGTTTTAGAAGAACATACACATCAAAACCCAGATGACGATAAATTCGGGAATTTACATACGCTGCTATGTATTGCATTGATTTTGTTCAAGTAAAGGCACATAATTTCTGCAGAGATCCTTCAAAGTTTGTGTTTTTGTAAATGAGCATTTAAACAGTATGTCTGACTTGCACAGGGAATTAGAAGCATGTGATTTTACAGGAAGCTATGGAAAAATCCTAGACAACTAGGAAGAACCGATTAAAATCTCTTCCAGATTATAGCTAGCACGTTCTTAAATTGTATTAAAGACATAGTTATGACTTTTTGTTTGGAAAAGAGAGTGATAAAGCTCCCTAGAAAATAAGAAATGTTTTTTCTGCTTGATTCTAAAACTCAAAAGATTTCTTTTTTGTAACTGCATATAACTTTATCCATTTTTCTGATAGACTAATGTCAGATTTTCAGTTTTACAAATCCAGTAATTGTACTTTTAAGCATATAGATGTGGGTAAATTCCACGGATTTTTACCACATCTGCTCTTTGTGAGTATTTGACTTTTTTTTTTCCTGGCTTTCATAACCAAAGGAAAGAAAGCATGATGGAATAATAAATCCATTTGAAGTGAATCAACTTCTGTTTGTTAGTTTTAACATATTGCGTGGAAGATCCAGAGAGAGAACAAGAAAACATAGAGCTGTCTCTTATAACTTCTTCAATAACTGGCATCATATGATTGACAAGCTTATTGGGAATATTGTTGGTCTTTTAATAATTCTCTCTGCCTCTTAGTTTTTTTTTTTTTCCTTTTTCAGTCTTTCTAATCGGATCTGAGGTGTTACAGTGGTGTTTTCAGATGTGTTTTTATGAATGTTCTTTTTGTTGTGGAGGGATGCTCTGATGATGTCTTTGACTTTAACTGGATGTAGAACTCATGAGAGCATTTTTTCAACAAAACCTTTTCCTTAAGAATGTCTTTAGTTTCAGATGGTTTGGCTTTGGTTCATTTTGGCTTTTTACTTAGAACTTTAGCTAAGTCTTAAAATAACTACGAATCACGTGATTGAATATGAAACATTTCTGGACACTGGTCACCACTAAGATACTCCTAAGCATGACCTTTAAAATGAGCCGTTGACTTTTCTGTCATTTAGAATCACGTTTTTGTAGTAAAAGCTGATGTTTTGAAAATGTGCTTATATGGAAATATTTTTTTTTGTTTCATTTTTACTTCCAAACATGGAAACTACCTTGAATTAAGTCATCATATTAAAAATAAATAATAAAAAAAAAAACAACTCCAAACCCCCAAAAAACTGACCAGAGTAGTTATTCCCATAAATGTCGTGTATTTCTGTCCAGTGTTGACCCTTAAACTGTTGAACTTAAGCTGTTTTATACATGTTGAGGAGTAAGGATTTACATTGTTCACTGAAGTATTTTAAAACCTTAATTAATATACTAACTATACAACTTGCATCAGTTTGGATGCTGTGATTGTGCTGAGTCAAAACACCTATGTTTAACAAAAAGTTGATCAGCCACATTGGAAAAGTCCTTCCATTCCCAGAAGTGTTCAAGGCCAGGTTGGACGGGGCTTGGAGCAACCTGCTCTAGTGAAAGGTGTCCCTGCCCATGGCAGAGGGCTGGAACTGGGTGAGCTTTAAGGTCCCTTCCAACTCAAACTAGTCTCTGATTCTATGAAGTTGTTTCATAGTTTGCTTGAAGAAACAACCTGAAGAGAAATGGTTAAGAAGGGATAGAAAAGGAAGATGTTGTCTTATCTGTACAAGTGGAATTGATTCTGCCTATTTGTGTGTAATTAACAGAACCTGTTTTTTTTCTAAATGTGCTGGTGATCTTAATTATTCAGTTAGTGTACTAATTTCCCCTTTACATTAAGTCTCTACTGTTTATTAATTCAGGAACTATATGTTTTCTATTTGGGTTTTTTCTTTTTCCAATACATTTAGTATTAAGAGAGAAAAGTGCTTTTCAGAAGAATGTAAATACCTTAGGGCTGGTCTTTTGGACTCTGGAGAGTCTGGAATTCCTCATAGTATTTAAGTGCCTAGCTTTTAATCCTTGCAACTTTTTTTTTTATATATGTGAATCTGCGTAAGGCTTTATATCATGGATATAGATTTGTTCATAGCATTCTTTGCCTTTTAAGTTAACAGTCCTGGAAATTGTCAGGTAATAACCAAGCCGCATGTAATGTTCTCTATGTAAAACTTCCATATACCTTCTTGCACAGAGGAATTCCTACAACCTGTTTTAATCTTTCTGTGTCTAATGTGTTGATTATCAAATTATATAGATAGAAGTGCCATAACGTGTGCAGTGTACATTTCGGAGATAGTTGTTTGTTAGAGGTGTATTAGTATAAGCATGTGAAGCCAGAACTTTACAAATTCCTTTCAGTCTCTAAAGATTATGGATATTAGTTGTAAAATCTTGTTACAGATTGCACCTAAATCCTTCTTTCATAAAGAAATCAGAAATCTGGTATGAGATCCAGGTTTTAGCTTTGAGAAAAAATGACTTTGGTCAAAATCATGTGCATTGTTATACTTTTCCTTTACACTCATAGATGTATTGACATAAATCTGAAACTTGATGCTGTTCTTTTTAGAGATGTAACTGCGTATTTGTTAAAGGAGAGACGATTTGCTTTTTTCTTTTCTTTCAGATATTGTGCCTAAATCTGAAAAATACAGAGATGTAAATGTCACAGCAGAAGTTTCACCTGATTTGGATGTGGAATCTGTATGTACCTGTCTAAAAAGGCAAATGCTTTGAAAACATGGATTTCACATGAGTAGATGGTGGTTGATCATGGATAGAGATTATTATGTGTTTATGTTTGTGGGACTGAGCTTCTGCATAGCCCTCAGTTTCCATCAATCAAAGTGCACTTTTGTTAATAATTCTAAGTAGAATTAATAAAATCATTTAGTATCTTCTGTATCTGTAGATTCATGGCTAAACAAATGTAAGTGAAAAAGAACCTGGGTTCTCAAGTAACTTTGTAGTGATGAAAATTTGTAATGCTGGGTAGTTAATAATATGAGGGGAAACAGTGGAAGTGAGGATCATCCTGTGGGTCTTTTAAAGACAGAATGCATGAACCACTCCAAGATGCATTATAAGAAATAATCTTTCTCTGGTCAAGGCATCATTCAGTGTTGTCTGGTATTGTAACCTAATTAGTTTATTCATCTTGTAATAATACATAGTTTATAAAAATTCAAATTAAGATTTAGGAGAGCTTATATTCTTTCTTAAAACTTTTCACTTTAACATTTCAGAACATACTTATTGCACTAGAACATCTGTAATAAGTAATTTCTGGCCACTGATTTCTGCAAAACTGATTTTCAGGGCTACTTACTGTTTAAAAAATATACAAGGAGCTTCTTTTTAATACATTAGTATATATACTTGATATATTTATTTAAACTCTGTTATTACTACTGCTACCTCTACTGTTATTTGATAAGGGGACCTCTTTATATTATGTGCTAGTGTCCTAGCAGTTCTGTATAGGACAATGACATGGCTAGCTTCGATGATCTTCTAACAACACTTAGAACTGTTAGGTCCACAGAATGTCCTAATGCTGCTGTGCTCATTTGCTCGTCCTTTCAGATATTTTGTATATAAGTAATTAAAAAAAAAAAGGCAGTTAAACCACAGCCTTTCTTTCCCCAAGGTTGTCCATGTATTTTAGTTACCTTTGTGGTAGGGTTTTTCTCGGTGTTCCTTCAGTAGCCATTTAGGGATAAACTGATAAGATACTTCATGGGGAAGGATCAATACAGCAAACGTGGGAACAATTCTAGAGCTTCTGCTGCAGTCTTGGAAGCTACAGTCTTGTAGATACTACTTCTCCACTTGTGGAAAGATTGAAATTGCACTGTGTGTAGCACATGCTCTGGTGTGTATGTAATATATTGGCAGATTGGAAGTCACCTTTCCCTACTGAATAACAGAAGGTATTTCCAGAATTTAAATAAATATGCAGTGAAAAGTAGTGTGCCAAACAAAACATTTTCAGATATTCATATATACATCAGAGTGTATTAGCTTCTTATATACATAAAACTCATGACCCTCTGCTGTCCTTTTTGCAAGCAATTTCAGACAGAGACTTTACATTTTCAGAAGGAACTCGGAAATGTATTTTGTGTATTTTAAACTGTCATAGGAATAATAAGTCCTTTACTATTAATTCCCTGTTTACCAGGTTGGTGGTAGGAAGGTAATATTGCATTCCTTGTGTTCACTCATTCATGTGTAATATTGAATTTACTCTGTTTTCATCTTTTTCTTCACAGCAAGCCATTGACAGTGAGGTGAAAGCAGAGGCAGTGCCATCAGTCACAGTGAAGGTACTGTGCCTAACTCAAACAGTAGCATTCATGTAGTGGTGACAAATTTTAACAAACCTGTCACTGTATTTCACTCAGATCATGAGAATGAGTAAAATCTGAAATGCAGAATATACTTAATTCCTTTTCTCTATATTATGGCAAGGTGTCATTCCAGTAAGCCTTCGGCTGAAGTCAGAAGGTGATTGGAGATTGCTTGATAAGCCTATCAAAAATCAGACACAAAGACATTATTAGGATGGAATGAAGTTCTTTCTGGTTATAATTTTTCCGCTGCTTTTCAAAGGCAGTAATTAATTTTTCCAGCACTTCTCAAAGGCAGTAAATATTTGCTTACTCTCAATGTGAATGTTCTTATCTTTTTAGATGTCAATAAACAAAATTAGACTTTCTTTTTTAAAAAGCCTTTCATAGCTTTTGCGTATGAAAAAGAAAAATGCTAGGAAAATCTAATTTGAAAATTCAAATCACTGCAGTCCTCTGTGAGTGTTGCTGCCTGTAGCTAGTACTAAAAAAGGATGACTCTGTGTGCATCTGTGTGTTAATGTGTGCAGGTGTATTTTCTCCTCACTATTGTCTAAAAAAGGATCAGATATTTATTTCTGAGTTTAAGAGGATCTTCTAGGAATATCAGTTGAGCCTTACTTTCGAGAACCTTTCAGGTTCTTCTGTCTTGAAGTTCAGAGGGTAGCTGGACTATTTATTGAACCAGACTCCCTTAAACTAGCGTGGTTTAATTGGACTTGGTCTAACACCTTTCTCTGTAATTTTAAATGCTAAAATGATAGAGTATAATCTGGAGGCCTGTTGCAGCCCATATGCATTTTTAAACCAAAATAAATGTTGATGTTGATCTATTAAAGTAGCTAAACTTCCTAACACTTGAATGATTTTATAACTAATAATATTTTCCTAAACTTAAACTGACTGCAAAGAGCTCCTTATTAGACCAATGGTACAAACCAAATGATAATGGGTATCAGATACGGTCTGTGTTTATGCAGACCACATTCAGATCTCAATCACAGTTATACTTTTTTTGGTCTGTAAATCTGAGTTCAGGACATTCTTTTGGTATCTGTTGGTTTTGCAAAGAAATAACTGCCCTCAGTAGAAGCACCCAGAGCCACTCCAGGTTTATGGTTAGGTCAGCTCTCATAATCTAGAGCTGTAGTTGTGCTGGGTATCCTGTATATAGTATATGAGAATTTGTTTGCAGTAAAAAATCAAATAGAACTTGACTTCAAAGTTACTCAGGAAATTGCATATTGCTCTTTGCACTTAAAGGAAATAATTTCTTTGGTTAGCTTTGGTTTTATTCTTTTTGGTCTTTTTCACTGTAGTCACCTAAAAGAGGCAACATGTTATTTTTATTTACATTAGAACAAATGCACATGGCACTTTTAAAATCTTAACATTTTAATTAACACTTTAGCATTGGCTTGCCTTGGGTTAACATTACAAAGAACATGTGAAATCCCCTCAGATTTTCGTAGCCTTTCAAGTTATTGTGTACCGTTGATTGCTGTAAGAAAGAAGGAATTGTAAAAGGAAAATACGGGTTTTGAAGTTGAAATTTGAAGTTCTGTAACATTATTGCTGAATCACTCTTTTCAGGGTTTTTATACCTTTTTTGCTGGTTATGGTTGTTTCCTGCTTTTCAGAGATGAAATTGATGCTTCCTTTAAATACTTCTGTATGTCACTTGATTTAGATAACGATAAAGAGCAGAGTGACTGCGAAAAAACCAATCCTGGAAGTGTGTGTACAAGCTCCACTAGCAGTGACCTGTGAGCAGTTCGTCTTTGATGATTTAGGTAAATTATTCTAGGACCATTACAGCTATTGCATCATATTACATTGTCTGATGATGTTTGAAAGGTATAGTCCAGCCTCCATTGCCAGTGTACTGTTGCAGATATGTGGCAGTTAAAGCAATTAAAATTTGCCTTGCCTGCACTCTTCCACTTCTAGATACTGCTTGGTGGAGAAGATGAAAGGAATGCAGTTGTTTCCTTGATTGTGGTATGGTGCATGGCAGGTGAGGAGAGATAGGGTGGCAGCTTCATGATAGAAATAAAAATACATAAAAATCAGCTACTCCATGGTCCTTTTGCTGGGGCATTTTGTTTTGCTGGCAGTTCTATGTAGAAATGGCACTGTTGAGCTGAAAGCTGGACATAAAGCTTGTTTACCTGACAGCAGTCTAGTATATGCTTCCAAATTAGAAGTCACCAAACAGCTGATGCTAGTCTTTTCCCAGCTCTGTTTATAAGGCTGCAGATGGCATTGCCTTGTTGGCTCAGTGGAGCTGAAGACCTGGGGAGTATGTCCTGCTACCTCAGTTGGGACAGCAGACCATTTCTGCTGTGAAATATGCAGTCATGGTCTCTCTTGAAACAAGGCTTTACTGACTGCTGCTCATCTGAAAGGGCTGTTCTTATGTTTTCTCAACATGTGATGGGGCAAAGGGCTGATGGCTTTGTAAACTATTAAACACACAATATAAAACTGCATTTGTTTTGATATGCTCTATGTTCAGGGTATGGAATTGTTTTATTGGTTATACTTCAAGATAGCTGTATGTTGGAGAGACTGGTTTGCCTTTTACAAATTACAGATTTAAAAAAAAAAAACCAACCAAACAAAAAAGTCCAATGTTTGATCCCAAAGTGCTAGAAAATACATTGCTTTTGTTTGGATCCTCATATTACTTGATATAATTTTGTATTGTTTTTAGAACCAGATTCATCTGAAACTGTGGCTGTGTCTGTCTTTTTGAAGAGGAATTTTTCTCCATCAGAACTTGAAGGAAATTGTGTGCTTTCATACAGTACACCAACAGGTAAGCCACTGGAGATTTGCCTTTCTTTGAGGTCTTTATTTTTACATATTTCTCATAAATGTTCTTTTGACATATATTGAAGACAGTACTAATTAAGTAATGTGTATCAGAAACTAGTCTTCAATTTTAGCTAATATTTTATGTAGCATCCTTTAGTTATGTAATTGTTCATAAAGATGTAAAATCATATGCTTTTATGGCTTGGGAAGCAGCACTACAAACTTTCCCAGCCTGTCCTACCAATTTGCTCCTATTCTGCTCTTTAAGGGGCCCACTCTTAGAGTGAGGAGTTAATTACATCTTTATGACTCCTCATATTTCTGGGCTGCCAACAAATGTGACAGTAACTGCCTCCCCTAACACAGGATTTGAATAAGCATTGTGGGTGATTATGCCTTACTTCCCTTCTGAATAGTTGAACATGCTCATTCTAAACAAATAAACTAAGTGTTCTGATTTACAAGGCTATAATGACCCCAGTGATAATGTATGTAAATTTACCCTGCTATCTATAACTGAAGACCCATTACCTTGGTTTTCTGCACCCAGCCTTGTCAATGTGTCACCCTACTGAGAAACAATATTCAGGCAAGACTTCTTTAAGTTAAATACAGTGTGCATCAATTTAAGCTGCCTGTTCTTCACATCTCAGCTGCTTGGCTTTGCTCCTGCACCTCCTCCTCCCTTGTGCTCACACAGTCAACAGTTAGTTCTCAGCTAGATTTGCTGATTTGGTTCACTTTGCAGAACCAGGGAACTGTGCCAGCACAAAAAGAAGAGTGACATAGAGTATACTGGCAGCAAAGAAATGCCTGTAGAGTTAGGGCTTCTGCGAAGGGTGATGGTCTTGAGTACTTTATCCCACACTGATGATTTTATTTAAGCATGTACTTCTCACTGAAACACTGGGTTTATGATGATAGTCTAGGCTGTACGATGACTGACAAAACTTAAACTCATGTTTTTAAAGAACTTGATCTTACCCTCTTGCAGATGGGTGCAGAGGGTGGGAGGGAAAAGGATGCTTCTCCCTTATTCTGAAGAGCCTGTACAAACAGCTTGTACAACTTCAGTCCCTCTGTATTGTCACTCTGACTGCTTATTCCTTGTGAAAGAACTGTACCTTCACGAATGTCCAACTTAGTGATGTGGCTTTAAATAGGTTTTGTGCTACAGCTGTATAGATAGCATCCTTTTGAGTATCTTGGGTTGTCTGGCTTTGAAATCTTGCTTTTTGTTTTGCCTGTCTGGCTTCTGTGATTTTGCTTTGCATAACCAGAGTATCAAACTTAAAGGGTATTTCTCACAAGCAAATGAATGTGTTATTTCTTTCCGGTGAAGCTAGTTAAACTTAGACTTATATTTTAGATAGTAGGTTGGATTTTACGGGCCTTTTTGTTAAGTAAAGGAATCTTTTATCTTAAGTATGTTTGATTGTTCATATACAATTAAAAAAAGTCTCCAGAATACATGAAATCTAACAGAATTCGGGATGTGTAGAAGAGATCTTAAAAGCTTCTCTTGAATGGTGGAATTTGTAAGACTTCTAAATAAGGGAACTTGATTAAAATATTGCTAAACTTTTGGATATAAATTTAAAAATTATTAAGGTGGGATAATTTTGTTCAGTTGTGTGGTATTGCTGGCATTACATGTGCAAGGAAATCAAATCCCTCAGTGTAATATATTAGCAAAAATTAAATGCCTTTGTGAGTTAATTTTATCTTAATAGAGACTTTTTCCTGTTTTGTTTTTAAGTTATACATATTTGTGGCCCAATCAGTCTTCAGTGTATCTATGTGGGATTCATACAGCTGAAGGTTAATGAGTCAGTCAGTTGGATGGGATTGCACTGTTTGTGAATGTGGTCTCATATCTGCTTTTTGGCTAAGATTATATCTTTATGTATTGTTTACTTAACAAATATGTCTTAATTCCTTGAAAAACTGTTACTACACTTGCAGTTTTCCTTATTTGAGTAGCATCTTATGTATTCTTTTTTTTTATCTTCTCTTTTGTCCTGTTGCTGGTTATACGTAGAGCTTTTTCCTGAAGGTGAGTGAAGGGAGAAAATGCAAAGTTTGAATGGTTTCATGAGTGACAGCATGTGCTGGATAAAGCAGATTTGGAAGGGAGCTGTTATTTTGCCTGTTATTTCTGTAAGTTCTCATTATCCTTGGTTTGATGCTATGAAGGTGTGAATATTTGAGAGAATTGAAAGTAAACAAGGATTAGACATAAACCATGGAGAAAATAAAGTAGTGAAGGCATTTCTTGAATGCAAAGGCATTTCCTCATATATAAGGTAAGACTTTTGCAAAGTATTAAGTGCTGTTTGTGTTGAGATTGGAAACAGAAAACACAATTGTATGTTCTTACTTTACCTTAAATTGAGATTTTTTTTTTTTTTCAAGTTTCAGCAAGAGCTTAAGCAGGTAAACTGTAGCTTTTTTTTTGTGCAACTGAAATGGCTGTTAGAGATTTGTAGCTGATGTTAGCTGTTTGGCCTGAATAGCTCTGAGAATGGTGTCACTTAACATCTTTTCATTCCAGTTCCTGTTGGAAACATGTTATTCAAGACTAAAAGGCTGCTTTCTAACCAGGAATACCAGCAGTACAAAATTTAGCTGTGGTTGTGATAGGTATGATATTGGCAAAAGGTGCAATTAAGTCAAAACTAACAAAAGGACTAAAGCTTATGCATTGGTAGACTACAAAGATGGAAGGGTAGTTAACAATGTAGTTGTGTAGGTGTTTCCAAAAGATACAGCC
>JASSUY010041249.1:0-27374 GCA_032466535.1 Forpus xanthops
AGTAGTTTGGAAACTGTTATACAAGAACGGGGGGAGGGGGTGGGTGGGTAGTGCTTTTTCTTTCATGTTTACTGCTTAAAATCCAAGCTTTTAGTGTTTGTTTACAATCTGAGTGTGTAGGCATTGTTCAGAAATGTAGCTATGACTAATGTTATTAGTGGGTGGGCTTGTTCTGTCTTTTGGGGCTTTATTCCTAAATATGTATTTATTCTTGTTCTGTAAGTGGTACAAAGCCCAGGCAGAGTCTTTAAGACAAGTTCTTGGGGGTGTTGGTCAATGAGAAACTGAACATGAGCCAGCAGTGTGCTCTCTCAGCCCAAAAAGCCAACGGTATCCTGGGCTGCATCAAGAGGAGCGTGACCAGCAGGTGGTGGTTCTGCCCCTCTACTCTGCTCTCTTGAGATCTTACGTGGAATATTGTATGCAGTTCTGGTGTCCTCAGCATAAAAAGGACATGGAACTGTTGGAACAAGTCCAGAGGAGGACCACGAGGATGATCAGAGGACTGGAGCAACTCCTGTATGAAGATAGGATGACAAAGTTGGGGCTGTTCAGCCTGGAGAAGAGAAGGCTGCGTGGAGACCTCATAGCAGCCTTCCAGTATCTGAAGGGGGCCTATAGAGATGCTGGGGAGGGACTCTTCGTTAGGGACTGTAGTGATAGGACAAGGGGTAATGGGTTAAAACTAAAACAGGGGAAGTTCAGGTTAGATATAAGGAAGAAGTTTTTTACTGTGAGGATGGTGAGGCACTGGAGCAGGTTGCCCAAAGAAGTGGTAAATGCTCCACAGAGCCTTGGGCAACATGGTCAAGCGTGAAGAGGGTTGGAACTAGATGGTCTTTGGGTCCTTTGCAACCCAAACCATTCTATGATTCTGAGTAGGTACAGACAGCGAAGTCCTGATGATCTTCAATTTTCCTTCAGCTAAAGATGGTTTTTAGGATGGCTCTTAGATGAGGGAACCACTGCTTTTGAGCTTAGCACAGCAGGTTTGCAGGAAGTATGATCTGACCGCAGGAGCATGGCTCAGGTTGTGGTTCAGTGGTGGCTGCCTATTTTAATCAACCTTTCATCCTCCTTTGTCATCAAATGAGCCTTCAGACCACAGAAAAATGACACCTCCTGTAAATAAATTTAGGAAGTTGCGTTTTATGGGACTCTAAGTTCAAACTGGTCATTTCTACAGACGCACATGCTAATGGCAGAGGCAGGCTAGAGGGAAATGATGTGGTCACTTCAGATGCTTTTAGAAACTAATGCAAAGATCTCTTTCGAGCTCAATTGTAAGCTAGGTCAAAAATAGCTGAATCTCTACTCCGCTGTTATTGAACTTCATGTTCAAGTGAAAAAGTAATTTTAGCAGAGAACATTGGGTTTGGTGAGCTTGTATGCACAAAAAGAAAAAATAGGTAGGGGTTTGGAGGGTTTCTGCTTGGTGGGAAACTTGGGAATGGCAATGGAGAAGTCAGTCAAGAGGCATGGAAGTGACATGTTGAGAGGAGTTTCATCTTTAGTGTGCATATTTGACAAATCTGGATGGAATCAAGCATAATAAGATTAGAAGTACAGGAAGGATGGAATTTTGCCTGCAACTTCAGCATGCACACTCATTTTTTCCCATCTGCAGTAGCAGTTAAATGTTTTTTTGTTGCTGCTGTGTGGTGTGAGTCCTCCCATCCAAGACAGTCATGATTCATGAAAATCAGAATAACTCCAACTTGAAAATATTTACAAGTCTACTGAATGTCCGTTGACCTGGTCAGTGTCTTCTCAGCAATGAATAAAAAGGCTACACATGTTGGAATAAGAAAGAGTTGTTGCAGGAGATCTATTTATTACACATTAGAAAAAAAGATTGAGCTACAGATTTTAAACAGTATATGTATTATGATCCTTTTAATGATTGAGAGTTAACTCGTTCTATTAGCAAACAGTTTCATTTCATTCTGTTTATTACAGCTAGTAACATTGGGACATAGTATGGAATTTGAATAAAAGAAATCTGTGTGGTCACCCAAGGCTTAGGTGAAGACTTAAAGATTACTTAAGGTCTTTCTTCTTTGATGTAGAAACGCTAAACAGTCACTTAAGGTTAAGGTCACTTGTGATTTCTGACTTACAAATTTGTTGGGGGTGTAGAAGCCTTTAGCTTTGGGTTTTTTCCCAGAAGATGGATCACCATTTTCAAGTGCAGACAAGCAGGCTGTTGCATCTAATTTTATCTTAATTCCAATTCTCAGGAGAGCTCTTGGACTCTAACAAACAGTGTTTGTGAGGCACAACCTACCAACTAGTTGAAAACCTCCACTGTCTCCAGAAACGTGGGAAAGTCTAGACTAATATCCAGGGAACATCTATGGGAACAGCTCGTATATTACAGGACTGGGTATCTCAGCAGCCCTTGGGAGAGAGTCTGGTTAATATATGCAAAGGAGGATCCAGAAACCACAGAGTTGCGGAAATCTTCTCTAGTTCCTTCTGTCAGAAGCTACTGTTTGCAGAAGAGCATGCTGAGCTAGCTTTAACAAATAGCTTAGTGTCACTTGGACCCGCGTGTGCTGTTACACCCAAAGATGATGAAAGCTGCTTCTGTTCCCCGCACCGCTCTCCCAGGGTTTCCTTTCTTTTTAGAGAAGGAGAAAGAAACTATATACCCCAAAGGTGTGTGCAGCAGGTACCCCCTATTTGCCCCAAAGCCCTTCTAAGTGAAAGGAATGCACAGTATCCTGATATTAACAAGAATTGGCTTTTGTGCTATCAAAGGGTTTGGCCGAGCAGGGTCCCTTGGCATGTTCCTCCTGTCTGTAGCTGGTCCTCTGTCTCCATGCTTGTGCTCTAGTTTTCAAGAGCATCTGAATCACAACAGTTGTGATACAGCTATAGCCTCTCACTCCCACCTCCCCAAAACCTGAAGAGATGAGTTCATTAATGTAAACTTCATTAGTGTGAGCATTAGTACGAACAGAACTGGGCTTGCAGCCCAGAAAACTGACTGTATCCTGGGCTGCATCAGGAGAAGCGTGAGCAGCAGGTCAAAGGAGATGATCCTGCTCCCTACTCTGCTCTTGTGAGACCTCACTTTGGAGTATTGTCTGCAGTTCTTATGTCTTCAACATAAGAAGGACATGGAACTGTTGAACGAGGATGATCAGGGGGCTGGAGCACCTCCCATATGAAGAGAGGCTGAGAAAGTTGGGTCTCCAAGCAGCCTGGAGAAGAGAAGGCTGCATGGAGACCTCATAGCAGCCTTCCAGTATCTGAAAGGGGCCTATAGGGATGCTGGGGAGGGACTCTTCATGAGGGACTGTACTGATAGGAGAAGGGGTAATGGGTTCAAACTTAAACAAAGGGAGTTTAGATTGGATATAAGGAGGAAGCTCTTTACTGTAAGGGTGGTGAGGCACTGGAATGGATTGTCCAGGGAAGTTGTGAATGCTCCATCCCTGGCGGTATTTAAGGCCAGGTTGGACAGAGCCTTGGGTGGCATGGTTTAGTGGGAGGTGTTCCTGCCCATGGCAGGGGGGTTGGAACTAGATAGTCTTAAGGTCCTTTCCAACCCTATCTGTTCTATGATTCTGTGATTCTATGAATTGTTTATTTCTCTGAGCTTCTGATTGCTTTGTGCTACGGGCTGGCAGCAGCTTGTGATTTTGAGGGTCAGCTGGAGAAAATGCCTGCACATGCTGGCAAGACCAACTCTTGGAGCTCTTCTGTAACGGTTGACAAGTAATGTTTTCTTTCTGGAAATGAAGTGTTTTCTTTTTACCCAGTGGGTTTTACCAGTTGTTGTTTCTCACCAGTATTGCTTGTCAGGCTTTGTTTCTGAGAAGAGATAATGAATAAGTCTGTTTTCCTGTTCTGTCTACCATAGCACATGTCTAATGGATCTAATTAAGCTAATACAAAACTCTCCAGATTATCAAATACTGTTCCATTAAGGAAACTGTATTTGAAGTGATATTTTTATTGGCTGAATTATATTTGAAGTCACAGTGGGTATGTGTTGAAGATTAGCACAAAGAGAAGTCAGTATGACCAAAACTGTTTATTGTTTAAAAGCATCTGCTTAGTCTCTGGAAAGAAAGGTGAAGCCAGTTGCCGAGAGTAGTATTTGCATGCTTGTAGTATGACATACTGTCCATAAGTTGTGTTTCCTAGGGACAAAATATTAAATATATTTTTTGAGAAATCTCAGAATAGATAATATGAGGAATTTTTTATGTCCATTAGATATTAATGGTGTTCTCTTAAGGACTCTAGTTTGAAAATAGGCTTTTTTTACTTAGTCACTTGAGTGAATAGTCATAATAATGTAAATTAAATTACTGGTGTAGAACAGCTATGATTCTCTACATACCTAGAAAACTTATGCTTTTCTGTTAGTTGAAGATTTTTATGTTGAAATAGTAGTGTTTGTGATTTACAGTAAGAACTGGAATTAGGTGCTACATAACCTTTTTTTCCTCAGTGTCATACTTTTAACACAGCGCTTCTTGATGTGCTGTAGAACTGCTTAGAGATGGGACAGTCTGTAAATAAAAAGGGAACTGTGATAACATATTGCAAAAGTATGTTTATTGAGGACCATTAAAGAGATGAAGTGGGAAACAATGAAGGCAGGATCTCCATGTACACAGACTTAGGTCAGAATATAAAGTCTTTATAATTTAATGACGTGTCATTGACAGTATGGTGAGTCAAAGTATGGGAGTGGATCCTGCACTTTAAGGTCTGTCTGGATTGTCATTGGCATTAATAAGATGTATCCCTCTTGAACCAATGTTCACAATGATTCAGCTGTAGGAGCTGATGGATGAAACAAGTTTCCACACCTTTAAATTATGAGAAGTTTTCAGTTGTGATGCTAAAACATGTCTGTGGTGTTTATTCCACCAGTGAAACTATCTTGATCACTGCTGGTTGCTGTGGGAACTGGACAAGAGCTGGTCATTGTCCTTATGGTGGTAAATGCTCCTCCAAAACTACTAGGTTTTAAAAGCATGAGAAGGATACCTATAATCAGATGTATTTTATTTGTCTTTAGTCATAAGTACAAAAGAGTCGCTCATGTTTTAACTTTAATCCTTAGAAATATCAGTAAGATGTGTTCACTGTAATTTGAATTTCTGTGTAATAAGTGAACATTGTTAAAGGTAATGAACAGAACTGTTTGTAATGCTGTTCAGAATATCACTGGAAATGTAAATTATTTTTTTTCAAGTCAAATTTAAATATTTCCTTAACCTCGAAGAAAGTCCAGAATTTAACTGTGTCCATTCATACGAGCAATGGAGTAGAACTACACTTGGTTAAAGAATGATTTAAGTATTTGTACGATAGAAGAGATGGAAGATCAGCAAAGACTTTAATTATTCTGTCATTTGTAAGTTTTATCCAGTTTCCTGTCGACAGTGAAATGTTTCCAAGATGAAAAATAACATTAAATGAGTTGCTGTTCTTATGTGTTTTGACAGTTTTTAGAGCTGGTGAGTTATGTTGAGGAATTTCAAAGTAAACGTATCTTCAGTAATATCTTCATGCAGCTATACTGCAGTTGTACTCGTTGATTCTTTGTAGCGACTTCTAATTAAAATCTCTATGTGCTTTTTAAAAGGAGTTTTTAAGTAGTAGTTGTATTTCCAAGCTGAGAGAGATTTCAGTCTGAATGATGGACTCTATTGGTATATTATTTAAGGCCTGCATTACCTGATAAATATTCCACCAAAATACAGTATGGTTTTTACCTTCTGATTTCTCAGCTGTGTACATGTACAGATTAAGCATTCCATACTGTGTACCTGTGCACATGTGTGAGAGCAAGAAAGATAAATGATTTCTAATTATGATACCTGGTTTCATTCCTCTGTATTATGGAATAGTATTTTGGTAGCAGACTTTATTAGCATGCTTAAGATACATGAACATACGGAGTTTTTAAATGTAGCTCACTCCACATCTTAAGTAATCATCAATCTGTTGATAATCTTTGCCAAGCAAGTTTAACCCTCCTGTATAAGCCCTAATAATAGTATTTTGTCTTTCTTCTGGTTAAACTACAAGCTTGGTCATAAGCTTCGTCTTTCCGATACGCTTTGGTGTCAGACTTGTATCGTTTCAAGCACAAAAAGGAACTCTGTGTGTTTGTTTTTCATCATCTTAGCAAAGCACTGCCAGAAATCTTGCTGCATCTTGCAGAAAGACTTGTTGTGAAGGGATGAAGTTGAAAATAATCTGGAGAATTACAACTGTGAAATATTTGAAGGTTAGAAAATCAAGCCTAGGAAAGGGTTAGCTGGTTATATGATCCAGTGAATCTGCATTAAGATCAAATGTTTCTCTGTGACAGCTTTGCTTCATTCAGTGCAGAGGATACAGTTTATGATCTCAGTTTCTGCAAAGGAACAAAACAGAAGGTGATTTTCTGCCCAACTAAAACAGCACAGAAGAAAGTCTGCACAGTCTGCATACACTTCTGCGCAGAAGAAAGTCTGCATCTCAACTTGATCTTGGTCTTGACAGGGCTTACATAAGGTGCTTGGGTCTGCAGCTCTATTGCCCCCTCATTCACATAAACCAACATGAACCAACCAAAAGGTGTGCATAAGTGATAGTGTTCACAACAACTCAAACAGATCCCCACATAGATGTAGCAATATGAAAATATTAAACCAGAAAATATTTCACACTGCTGTAATAAGACAGTCCTGTTCGTGTAAGAAGTGTGAGTCTAAACAGCTTTTCTTTTGAAAATGAAAAGTGCTTTTTTAACTTACAATGTAACTAGATATTGGAGGATAATTTCCTCTTAACTTGAATATCTTCATGATAAAAACAAGCAATATACACAGGGTGAATGCCCTAGAGAAAAAACACTGGCGCACTAGACATCTCAAATTTTATAATAAATTGGCAGGTGCTTCTATTAAGCTGGAACCCTGATACAGCTGAGTGTTTACTTCTAGTGTGGATTGCCTTTTCTTCTCTGGATCACATAACAGATGGCAGCTAATCCATTCTGAGAGTGAGGGAAGGCAGCACGTCCCTCTTAAAACAGTATAAAAGCTCTAGGAGAAAGATCTTGTACTCTGGGTGAGTAAAGGCTGTTTAAATAACTGTTGTAAATCAGAAGTTGTTCATTGGGGGGATGGAGTTTGGGGCATGGTGGTGTTTCTGGTTTACTTGTCTCTTGGTAACAAACAAAACCTTTGAAGTAAGGAGGATGTGGTGGTGCATCTACTGGAAGTTGGGCACGTCATGGTGTTGGCTTTACTCCCTTCAAAACAGCAGACCTGCTGCTGTTTTGTCATTTGCATGGTATATACGCTCTTTCTTTTGGTTAGTTCTTGCATTTGGTTTTTTTTTTTCTACCTGCCATTTTATTTCAGGCTACTCCTGATGTCAAAGTACGAGATCTTACTTACATCTGTCTGGTCTAGAGGAGGGTGGCAAAGCCTGCTGGTAGCTTACGCCATTGACAGTTTCATTTCATCGCCAATGAAGCAGCAGGTCTCACTCCCTTGACAATCTCAGCACTAACCCCTTAGTTTTCAGCTAAGTGATACCCAATTTTGCGGACAACACAGTGTGCGTCCAGCCAAAAGCCACACGGTGTCATCCACTTGGTTAACGAGAGCAAGATCGCTACTTCCCTGAATGCATGAGTACAGCAGCCAGAATACCGTGTCAAGGAAAATTAAATAGAGATTGCAGTGTTAGCTGCAATTCACCTTGCTGTGCCCCAGATCAGCACCTGCTTGGAGCTGTCGTGTTCATTTAGGATAAGATGCGTCCATTTTGAGTGAGAATGAAGCAAAAGTGTCTGCTATGAAACTACAATGGGGAAACTTAGCCACAGTTTCCTCTCCCCACCTCCTGTCCTCCCTTCCTTTCACAGCCATATTTAGCAACTGCTGCCAGTTAGGCAATGCAAATTTAAGGCTGTAGGAGTACCAGCTTTGAAAAAAAGCTTTTCTTTTCTTTTTTTTTTTTTTTTTTTTGAGAAAAGCTGATACTCCTACAGCGTGGAAAAACGGGGTATCTATTGAAAAAGGGTTTGGCAAGAATAATTTCTGTTGCTCTGCGGGGAGGAGAAACAAATGATCCCTTGCACTCCCTTGCAAAACACGTATTTAGCCCTACAGAGTCCACTGACCCTCTGGAAGAAGCTGATGTTGCATTTCTAAGGATTGCTCCATGTACACAGGCTCTCAGCCTTGGAAGACTCACATTCTCGCTGCCGCAGCCAGTACATTGTAGTGGCCAGTGCTGCAGACCCTGCTTTACTGGTGCAGCATTTACCAGTTTTACTTCCTTGTCCTTGCTATGGTGGTGGCAGATGAAGCTGTGGAAATTGCAATGAGTTGGGATGTCTTCTCACTTGTTTCAGTCTTGGCCAGGGGCATGCTGTGTTTGCCTCAGCTTTTTCCAGACCGTCAGAACAGCAGTATCGTGCCTGATTTAGTGTTCCCAACAGTGACCAGTTGGGTATGCCTAGGGCATACTGGAGGGCGAGGCAGACAGTGAGAAGCCTCCTGTGCCAGTAGTGCATTCCCAAAGGTGCTCCTAGCTTCCTCATTGCTGTTGCTGATCCATTGCCCTCCATCTCTCTGGAGACTGGAAACTGGGATGAGTGGTACATACTTACAGGATGAGTTTTAATGAAAGTTGTCAGGTTTCCATGACCTAGATCTGTTTGCACTATCCTTTTAAAATCCTGTATTTTGTAAAACCCTAAAGATGTGACCTTCTGGTAGACTGTTAAAAAGTATTTTTGAGCCAGCTTTTCCCTTTTACTCCTCTTATTTTCCCTACAGTCCATTGCTTCAGCGGACATGGATTTGAATCAGCTGGAGGCTTTTCTTACCGCCCAAACCAAAAAACAAGGTGGTATCACGTCAGACCAAGCTGCAGTCATTGCAAAATTTTGGAAGAACCACCGCATGAAGATCCACGAGAGCCTGATCAGTCAGAGCCGTTGGGATAATGTCCTGAAAAACATGAACTGGCGAGTGGATCTGAAGTCACAGTCGAGGCACATGGATCAGATAAACACTCCTGTTGCAATAGTTGAAATGGAACTGGGAAAAACTGGGCAGGTAAGCTTTCTGTGGCAAAATACAGAAACCTGATTTAGCTGCATATGTGCTGAGTCATTTTACCTATTTGTGAATTCTCTACATCCGAATCAAGTCAGTGTGGTTTTCACCACCAGGCCTTTAATGTACTCGTACTTGTGGTCCACCTTTGAATACAAAGATACATCTTGGCTGATGAATGCGATTCAGTTTCTTTTTATATCTCCATATATGTATTGACAGCTCTCTTTACATTAAGCTTGAAAAATCTGATGATGTAGAAATAAAACATAAAATCAGCCATACTAGTGATTATATTTGTATTCCATTGTCATGATTTAGACATCAGGACATCCATGCACTGCAAAGTCCATTAGTCTTTGTTTTATTTTTATAACACTAAAAATAATATCTGCAAAGTAAAAGCTGAAAAAGAATGAAGTTCACAGATTATGATGATCAAGCATGTCTTACATTTTAGGACAAATAAGGGGAAAGACTCATTTATTTTACGTTACACCTATTTTCGTGTTGCATCTCTATTTCCAGTCACACACTATGCAGTTTGGTCTCAGGCAGTCAGGCCTGAGAAAAAGATTCAGCTCTATCAGTGCCAAACACTGCATTTCTTTTTAATCTTTGGCGTTCATATGAATGTATAACTAAAGGCATAGCTTCCCATCTTCAATCTTTCTGGCTTTTTCTGACAGGAAATGTGTTTGAATTTGTTATCTTCTTTTTGCTCTGCGATGTGTTAGTGCATCTTAAAACCTCATTTCTTAGCAGCAGCTACTGCAAAACATACCATGAGCTGATTTGGAGGTTTTGATGTTAATGGTTAAAATCAACTTGCTAAAGCAAGTTGCCTTAGATTTTATAATATTTTAGTATCTTATAGCAGAAGAGTACCTATATTATGTATATGTAAAATATGTATGTGCTTGTGTATACACACACATGCCTGGAATACAGCACTGCTGACTGAATGATTTAATTGTGCAGCAATACCATGGCCAGAATGAATGTGCAAATAAATTGAGATCCTACAGAGTCAGTATATTGTTAAAGTTATTCTGTTTATCTACTTTTCCCCAGTCTTTGAAAGCTTATCCTTACTAAGTGCTGAACCTCTGCCTTTCACTTGTTTATCTCTGCAGTGACCAATAAATAAGAGTGTGTGAGTTCAGGGTTTTTTTTCTAGCTCCAAAAAAATGTGGAGGTTTCTGCTGTTGAGATTGGAAACAATTATATTCTATTAGTAATAAATGGAAAAAGTTAAGAAAAAAAAGGTTTCAGGACTACAGTTGAATTTGTACATTAGTGAGCAAATGGGAGAAATACCCATGGTCATTTAAAACCAAATACAAATCCTGAACTCAGAACCACTGTTGTATTCATGACTCTTGTTTTGAAATTGTTTTTTTTCCCCAGTAATGGATTTTTGTGGTAACATCAATTAGCAAGTACATTTGTATTTCCTCCACCCTGTGCAGCATGGGAAAGGGGATGTGAACATGAAGGAAGAATACATATTTTAGAGACACTGTTGTTCTTTTTACCAGAGTCCCACAACAAAAGGAAATTAATTATTTTAGCAAGGCAGCTTTGTATTTCAAAGGGAAGCAGTTGTGTGAATGTACTTTTTTGAACTGCCCTCAGACAACTTTTGCCTCTGTTCCTGAGGATGGTAGTGAGCTGTCAGCGAGTATCTGATACTTGGTGCAGCTAAGGGTCTTAGGCTGGTACTTCCAGAAATTAGCTAATTACACAGTAATTAGCATTGTCACCACTCGAGTAAAAACTAGCATTTATTTTAAGGAGCTGTGGTTTCACATGGTCTTTAGCTTTGGATTAAATAGCTTCTCTGCTGAAAAGCTTTTTGGTTGAGGCAGTCTGCATCAGGCTGCACACTCCTGCAATGGGCTGAGTTTTGGGACTGAAATATCAGCAAGCGGCTTGCCAGCCCTCAGCCTCTTGCCACATGTGTTTGGGGACCTTCTGGAAAGAGGCTGCTATTGAAGGTTGAACAAGTTCTTGCACACTGGATCCAGTCTGTAAACTTAGTCATGTTTTCTAGCCTCTATATGTATTTTTATGTTATCATTAGCACATTTCTGTCAGTTGTAAATAATAAGTTTTGAGCATGTCAAATACACATATGCTGGTACCTTTCTGAAACTTAAAGAGGATGTCTTTTCTAAAAGGTTGTCATATATGTAACTTGGCAAATAGTAAAGATCTGGATTTGCAGAACGCTGACTGATGATTCAGGAATAAATTATTTAGAACAGATTATTTTCATTTGGATACTTTGATAACAGGGGAGTATAAAAATGCATTGATGTGTAATGAATTGACATTAGTATTTCATGTTTCAACAGAAGCAAAGAAATACTCTATATAAAGTGTACCTTATCCAGAATTTAAAGTCGCTGTGATTCTTCTCTGTGTCTCTGGGCTGGATTTAGATCTCTTCCCAGCAGAAAGCAAGCCAGTTCGGTGGAGTGTCTGCTCCATCAGCTTCAGTAAGTGACCTTGCTTTCTGCTTACCATCTCAGAATTTTAATCAGACAATTCTTTCATGATGGAAAGACTGTATGTGTAAGACCTAATATGGCTAGAAATGGGAAATTTGAAGTGGCTGGTTCATAAATGCCACTAGACCGAGTTTACATGAATTTTGTTAGATCTCTTTAGTGTTTTCTGATGGAAGAGATGTTTCTGGGCTTGAGAATCCATTACAACTTGCATGCATTACTTCTTACTAGCCTTGGCATTACTGATCATAGGAAAAAAAAAAAGGAACCTTTTATCTAAGTGCTCTTAAAGACACTTCTTATGAGGAACTTTTGGAAATATTGGTGCCCCCAACTTTGGGAAGCTTGGTTCAGGGTCTTGCATCATAACTTGCTTCTTCAACTTTGCTTCTTCAGTGAAGATTTTACTGTAACATTTAAAGTTTCCTTTATGCTGATGATTTAGTCTTTAAAAATCTTAGTTAAAGGCAGATGAAGATGCTAGCCATGAAAGACTGCTTTGAAAGCCCATTTTCTTTAACAGTATGGCTAAAAATAAATTCCTAAAGCAGTTGCACTTTAGCCTCCATTTGCCTTCATCTCTTCATGATATTGACTGCTCATCACTGCCAGTTCATTCTTTCCTTTTGAACAGCCCATCTTTTCTTTGGCACAGTGGTTTTATCTTCCTGCATCTCTATACCTTGCTGGCTTTCTCTTAAAACATCTGTAGCTCCCTGCCCCCTTCTTTTTGTCTTAATTCTTCCTCTTTGAGCACTGCTGTGAAGTTCTTTTGGCATGAAATTTCAACTGGACACAAATCTGCTGTGAGGGACAGTGGCGGGAGCTGTAGTCGCCCTTCTCATGCCCTTCCTGCCCTGCTGCACCAGTGTGGCTCCATATGGTGAGCAGTCACTGCTGCGCAATGTTATGTCACCTGCAGATTTCTGTCACAGATTTACATCTGACCTTGTCATTAGTAGAAAATAAATGCATTGGTTTTGGGCTGTGGTTTGGCATTAAGGTATTTAAACTTGTTTTATGGAATTTGTCGTGTTATTTTCCTTATGAAATGTGCCCCTACACTGGGGCTATGTTCTTCCCACTACTATCGTGGGCTGATTTACCATTAAGTTTTACTTTCTTGCAGCATTACATCTATTTTGCAATTTCGTATCTGAGATTGATCGAATGTTATAGATTAGCCTGAGTATTTTCTCTTGGCTTTTATGCTTAAATTTATTTACAGAATGGGTATTTTCACATGCATTTCTTTGCATTGTTTAAAATACTGCTAATCCATGTAATAGCACTTTTATTGCAGTTCTGTGGGTTGTTAAATATGTTACATGAGCAAAGAGTATTTTCTGGCCTAATTTAACATGAAGTGTGAGATTACACGGCAGGATTCTTCCCAAAAAGACATGAAGAAATTTCATCAGGATTATAGATTGGAGAAATTTTCTGATATTTCATCAACTTTAATTTGTATGACTATAAAGATTTTATTCTTTTAGTATTCTGGGAAGGAGTGAAATAGATCTCAAAGAAACTAAGTTTCTCTGACTTATTAATTACGTATATTCTAAACAAATTTAGGTGAAATTTATATCGGCCATGCTATAAACAAATGCAAAGTTGTATTCACATGCATAGACAAATCCTGAAATCGAACATGCTTTCGCAGTAAAATAGTAAAAGATTATTATTTAGCTTCTATAAATCTCATTACCTTGCTAGCACTTCAGGTTGAATGCTGCTGAGCATCTCTTGGTGTTTGTCACGTTTTTGTAAGCACAGGTCTCTTCACTGCGGTTATCTCCAGCAGTAGCTTTCACGAGTGGAGAAAGGTCAGATCAAGAAAACGTCGTAAGTAAACTCATGCTATAGAGAGGAAGGATGGTGGCTGCTTTTGGCTCTGTGTGACTGCAGGTCAGCCTGCTTCAGAGCTATCTCTTAAAATTACTTTAGATAATGGACTTCCTGTCCTTTTTATGTAGGATCCATTCTGAAATGACGTACTGCCTTTTGTACAGTATCGTATGAACAAAGTGATGCTCTGGGAGACTAACAGCAGTTCTAGGTACCTGAATCAAATTAAGGGCAGCCTGGCCTGAGAAGGGTGAGGAAAAACAACCACTAAACTGTTTCTCCTTTCCAGCCTTAATCCACTTTAATCTCTGTAGCTATTAACATTATCAGAAATGTTGTTCTGATCAAAAATGGAAAAACATGGGCATTTAGAAGCAGAATTGATCAACTTAACTGCAACAGGCTTAATTCTTTTATATAAACCCTGTTAAGTAGAAGTTAGTGGAAAAAAATCGCAGTTGTGGCCAAGCCAAATGTCATCACTTGAGCTTTTTGTTCACCTTGGAAATGTATGAGCTGGAGGGAACAGTTACATAAGACGATACAGTGCAAAAGCAAATAAAAACCGGAGGGCAGCAGGTCACTCAGCACAGAGAAAACTGGAACACAGCTGACTGACTTAACAGTTATTTTCTTAATCCCCTGCATGGCACCCTCTGTATTCCTGTACTTTGACAGTTCAATTTTTGTCACCTTCTCCTGAAAGCAAAGTGAGATTTGGGGAACAAGAAGAGAACTTTGTGCTTGTGGCTGTTGGGTTTTTTAAGTGTTATATATTACAGAGATAAGAGCATTAAACTGAGATATCAAGTAACGGTCTTCTTGAATTGTCACTTTTCCTTTGAATATATATGACAGTATTTTTTCATTAGTACTTCATCTATCCATCCTACATGAAGCAAGTATATTCTACAGTTATTGGTACTAACAGTTTACATTGTTGTTTATTTGTGCCATTTATACGCACATAGGGGTGTGCAGGTGTATGCACACGCAAACATCCCTTGTCAACTGTTTTTACTCTGGAGCTGGATTTGCTGAAGTAGTTTAATAGAGTAATTTAAGTGAGACAGATGCTTTTCTGATTGTAGCAGAGCTCAGTGTTATGGGGAGAATTCTGGATGAATTGAACGTGAGCTGTGTGAAGTTAGATGTTATAATGATGCATATTTGCTGCCTTTCATCTACCTAAATTCAGATTCAGTCCTAGAGCCTTGTGATTTTTTACCTTCTCAGAATGTATATTGAGGTCTATATTATGACAGGGAACTTGCCTTCTGTTATGTGTCCCATATGATCGACGAATGTTTTGCAATCTAACATCTGTCTGGCGTTCTCATAGAGCAATAAAATGTTGCTTAGCTTTGATGAAACATCCTTCTGAGCCATGTCTTGCAGCCTTGGGATACAGATTACAATGAGGCTGGGACAGGGGCAGCTGGGTTCAGCAGGCCTTCCTGTTGAAAATTGTTTCCAGCAAATGCATTTCATCACTCAGCTACACCTTTTTCTGGAATTGGCACTACCCATTTACAGTCAGAAGGACCTGTTCTTTCTTGTTCTTGTCATCCTTACGTTATCCTGTCTGCTCATGGCTTTTCTGGAAGTCCTTGCCCTGATTTTCTACCAACTCCCTTGCCCCCAGAAGTGGTTGATATGCTTTCGGAGCCTACCCTTAGCTTACTGGCCTCAGTCCTCGTCCTGGCTCTCCTACTAAAACCATTTCTATGGTTTTCAACCTTTTCTTTGCCATTACTGCTGCACTGGGGTAGGTTACTCTGGAAGTTTGTGGTTGTGCATGCTTTTGGATCTTCAAGACTCAAGCTGGGTAAATTCAGTGTAGTCAGATGTACAGGCAGGGTCTTGGCCACAGCAGACCTGAGCACGTAGCCCACAGGCTTTCAGGTGGAACAGATGGCTTCATGCTCCTTGTTTAATCCAGTCTCTGTGCATTTCAGTTCCTTCTCTCTTCACTGAGCCTCACGTGGAAGATTGAGCTACGAGCATGTTTCTCTTGTACTTTGTGCTTTAGTTCCATCTGAATGCATGAACTTCTGGGTCAGGAAATCGGGAGTTTGGTTTCAGGAGAGCAAGAACATTTCTTTGGGAGCAAAAAAAGCTGATAGCACTTTAAGAGAACACGTTGGAGAGGCTGGATGCAGAGATGGCTGATGAGCTTCAAAATCTCCACAGCTCTGTCTCTGTTCTCTAATAAGAAAGTTATTCTGTGTTGCTAATGAGCTTAGAGAATGGTTACAAGTTTCGTGTAGTTTCTCATCGCTTTGCATTAACTAGATAATTTGGAGATGCTAAATTGCACACCCTCCATCACCAAAGGAATTGCTCACTTTGAAGCAGGTTGGCAGGGCAGTGTCAACGTGACACTCACACTACTGCTGTGGTGGGTGTAAATAATCACAATGATTCCACTGTTGGTGCATCACCATGGACTTGTATAGAAATTGACTGCAAATATGCAAGATAAAAGCACAAACATCCACATGCAGATGGCACCATTTGGCTGCATGACCTTGCTCTTACACTAGCTTAGTCAGGGCTTCTGCCTTCTTCAGAGCATGTGGCCTGGCCTGGGTTGCTGCCAGAGGGTAGAGGAGCAGCTCTGCGTTTTCCACATCTACCAAGCAGATAGAGATTCGACCTTGCTGCTGCAAAAACCAGGCTTAAATTGGGACAAAATGAGTGTAAGGCTTTGAAAGGCAGAGTTTAATGTATGAAGTGGAAGGTCTTTGGAGATTTGCAGAAGGTGAGATGAAAAACATGAAATGGGAAAGGTAGATTAATAAATACCACCATTTCTCAATTTTGCTAATGCCAAGCCTGAGGCAGAAGGCAGAGGGGACCACGTTTGGCCAACATGATTGATTCCTGGTTAGTTAAAAAGCAACTCTGAATGCAAAGAGTGGGTCTGTTTGCTGCCATGTTGCCAATTATTGAGGACTCAGAGAGAGCATTTGCTGATGTAAGGCCTCCTGGGATCAGTAGGAGTTAGTGAATTCCTTCGGCACTACCCACCTTTTGTGAAACCAGCAGTGTGTAGTTTGGGTGTGAAAGTGAATATATTCTGTTTTCTGAATTAATTCCTCTTGGGATAAATATATGTTGTGAAATACAGTTACCCTGAGAGGCTTTCAAGGAGGTGGAACGTGGTTGAAGGACTAAAGATTGCAATCTCTGTTGGATTCTTTTTAACAAAAGTCAAAAGTTTTGTGTGATTCTCAAATAAAACACTTTAAAAAGTGGGGCTGTTTCTGCTGGAAACCCTGTACACAGCAAATCACAGCAACTGGTCTCTTTGCATCTTAGCTCCAGTATTGCTGGGCCATCTGTGTTCTTCAGGGGACTTGGGTGTCAACATTAGCAAGTAATTTGTTCTTAGAAAACTGAGGGAGAAAAAGGAGTTGTTGTGAACATAAGTGCCCACTGCACTGGTTAACAAAGCAGCTTGTTTATACAGGCCTAGCCTGGCCAAACACATTTAAAGTTGTTTTGCCAGTTGGCCAGCCTGCCCACTCTTTTGAAACTATGCCACATTGCTGCTGAAAAACATTTTAGAGATCCTTCCAGGTTTGTCACAGTCTCTCTTGAGATCCCCAGATATCGGTGTTCAGGGGTGTACATAAGAACAGGTTCTTAACCTACTTTAATTAGGAAGAGCTACTGCAGGAGAAAGTATCAGAAGATAGAGAATTGGAAAGCTGGCATGTCACTGGAGAGAAATGCTTGTAACTTAACACTCTGCTGCCTAATCTTTCGGATTCTCCTTACTCAGCCTTATATGTGTGTATATACACTTCATAAAGTGTATGTGCATAGAGCTTCAGCTGTGCAAGAATTGATTCAGAAAAAAACCCAACGCAGTCCACAGTAGCAAAGCAAAATCACTGCAAACTATGCCATTAAACTTGCATGTTTCTCTGCATGTATTAGTTTTCTGAAGAGTGAACCTGTGGGATTTTTTTTAAGCAGCTTGTATGTTATCTGCCAGCAGCTTTGTTTTTTCACCTTTCTTCACGACTTGAATTCCCACGTGGTGAGCAGTTCTATTAATACGTTAGGCAGCAGAAGGCATGGGCAACAGGAGAATGCAGTTCATAGGCAGTTCTCAGTGTAATCTTTTTATTGAGGAGATGTTTCTCTTCTAACTTAAAGCAAGCTGTGGCTTTCTGTCCTAATGCTTCTATGCATGTGTCTCATCCTAGTTAAAAATAAAAAAAAAAGGATAAAGGTCACGCTTTTTCCTTCCTTCTTACAATTCCATTTACTAAATCTCTAACTGAGGGATTTCAGTGGTAGCAGCTGGAATTTGCTGGCATAGAAAACTATCCTTGGCAGTCAGTAACTGAATGTTAATGTTGGGATATGATGAGCTCCCTGCATGGAAATGTAGTCAATCAGCATGTGAGATGCTTGGAATACTATCTCTCTGTTTGTATAAAAGTGAATTGTCATTCCTGCTGCAGATGCTCTCGCTGCTATCACTTCATATTACTAGCAGTGATACCTAGAGACTTCTAGATGCCAGCAAAGAAATTCTGGATGAGGCTTATGCCCCTTCCTAAGGGAATGAATTAAAACTGTTGCAAACAAGGCTTTTTTAGAAGATGTCAACTTCCATGTTGTGTAGGTGAGGTTTTCAGCAGATGACTGGTAGGAGTTTGCACCAAAGAAGTGCAAAATTTTAATCGCCATGTGCAGGTTCACTTTCCTCCATATTAAATAGATCTGCCTTACAGGTGCACCTTGATACACTGGCCTTTGCTTCATCATATGAAAAACATGGGCTGAAAGGAGGGCAGTAAATAGAACTGCCATGGAAAAATCATGGGTCTGAAATTGAAGTTTCAAGTTGCAGGTCTTTTTCTTGTAGTGATGTGGATTTAAAGAGTTCCAGACCTTTGTTACTTGTTTTCACCATTGCACTACCCTGGTAGTTACACATTTACAGAGTTGAAAGTGGCTGAGTGAGTCCAACTGAATTTTCTTTTTGTTGCTCCCTCTCCACTCTTTTTCTGTTTTCCCAAAATTATTTTTAGGCTGGACCCATTTGTTGAAGGAATGGGATGGAGGCAAAATTGAGCAAAAGAAATTGAGAAGTATTCCAAAAAGTGCTCATTTAAACATACATGTTCAAAAGATTACCTGTTTTAAACCTGAGCTCTTGTGGTCTCTTGAACATGAGAATTAAAGCAGCTTTCCTTGAATGCTAAGGATGACCTCTCTGAAGTGCCAGCTTTTCCTCAAAGAGAGGAGGAGGAATAGAAAATGAGAGACACGGCTGTTGGATGAGTTTGGTATTGTAAACTTAATCTGGAGAAGTGTGGAAAAGGTATCTCATTTGGAAATGATCTAAAATGGTATCTGGAGGTGGGAACCTTCTAAGATTGCAAGAACAGAGGAATCTTGATATTTTAGCAGCATTAGTATCCTTTGTTTCTAGAATATATCTCTGCTACATACATTCATGTCATCATTAATGAGGAACATGATTGAAATACTTGTTTTATATTTGCTTGGTTATTTTCTCCAGTGTTAGGTGGGAAATATGGCAAGCTGCACCACATATTTGGCCAAGTTGCCTGGGGTGATGCTGGAAGTCTGGAAGCAGGAAGGAGTATTGCTGAGCAGCAAGCAAGTCCTGACTTAGTCACAGCTTTAACAATGAAACTGGTTTATTTGGGGTTTTGAGTTTTGTGGAGTTTGGTTTTTTTTTTCATTCAATAGTTAGAATAAGTTGATTGCTGTCAACAATTTCATTGCCAGAATAGCTTTTTCCTTGTTGCCTTGTGTGCCTCTCTTCCATTCTTTTTTTTTCCTTTTGCTTGTTTTGAATATACTTGAGGCAGTGTGTTGAAGCATCAAGTTTCCCTGCTTTTCTCTGAAAGGAGATGGTTGGGAGGAGATCACTGACAGTGCTTTTGGTTAAGACATCACTGTCCCATTTACTGCTTTAAAAGCTGAGGAACTGACTACTTTGAACATAATTCCAAGAGCAAGTCCTCTTCATTTAGAAAGAGATTCTAGCTTACAAAAGATACAGAACAACCCTTTGATTAAGAAACTTCACTAAGCTGTAATTTTGTGTAGACCTTGACACAAGGAGTTTTTTTCTGTCCTCCTTTCAAACTGTCATTTGCAAAACTCCGTAAAGCTAATCAGACATGCAAATCTTCAATATATTTTTAGTTCAACTCGCTGATGTATATTCATTAATATGTTATTAAGACAAGGAAAGCATAATTTAAATCACATGTGCTTAATTTGGTTAATAAATGCTTGAAATGTAGTCCCAGATTTTTTAAAGTCACATAAATGATGCCACTTTTTCAGGGCTTTTTTTCCTTTTAAGTTAGAAGGAGGGTGTAAAGCCCTTTTTAAGCACAAAAGGAAGTTTATAGTGCTCTTTACCATCACCTTGTACAACTAAAGGACCCCTTTGCTGAATTTTAGTCCTCCTTGTATGCATTACATTCCAAATGATGTTATTGTAATAAATTGCACCAATGGACACTTAGTGAGGATTATGGCATTGTTCTTGAGTTCCCAGACTCAAATTAGGTGGAGTTAGGTAGCCAGATACAAGATGGAAAGAACACAGTTTCCTTGTGTTCCGATGTAGCTAAGCTCCACCAATGCAAATCAGGGACATGCTTGCCCTATATTTACTTTGTGGTGGCCTAACCAAATGAGATACTCACAAATTACTACTGGATTTAGAATAAATTCTCCAACAGCTTCTGAACCGTCATTGAACATTCAAAGCTGCTATAATATCTATTTCTTTAAACCTCTGAAAAGATACTTGAATGCTTACAGGCAATCAACTTTTCAGTCAATTGGTTCCATTTTTGTTAAATCACTCTCAAAAGTGGAGCTGTACGTTAAGAACTATTAAAAAATGTTCATTCCATTTAACCTGTAAATATGCCACAGGACTTGAGAAAATGAGTTTGATAATGGTTTTTAGGTTTTTTTTTAAGACTTCAGCCTGGAAGGCAGCCTCTTAAAGGAACTCATCATTGAGGAGAGTCTCTACTGTATCCCGTTACGCTGGCCTGACTTATCTGAAGTAATGAGGCATGACAGATCATGAGTGTGGTGCATCATGTTCACAGCAAATAACCCCATTCCGAAAATTGCATTTCTGCTCTAAGCAGTCATTTTGAGTTATTTGCAGCTAATTTTAAACTGCCTGCTTTTATGGAAATGGAGCGCTCACATTTCCCAGTAAATATCACCGTGATGCTCAGAGACAGCTGTGAAGTGCGACTGTCTGGGAAAAAGCTGAAGTCTGATCAAACTTAATCAGACTGGAACCTGTTCCTGCGTGGAAATATCTTGATTATGCATGAGAACAAACATGACACTTGGCAGAATTGGCTTTTGTGGTACTTATGCTGCAAGGACATGGAAAAGAGCTGTTGATTCATGTTTTCTGTCTCACTGAAGGTGCAGGCATTGGCAACAGTATCTTCCTGTATCGCTTTTCTTCTTACCCTTTCCACTAGAAAAGATACTGATTGAATCCAGTCAACTTCTGTGATTAGTAGAATGTGCCTTTTTTTCATTGCCATTGCTGTCCTGTGGTGTTTAGGTTGCCACCATTGGAGTTTGAGTAACGAGCCTTGTCTGCACCCAGCTGATCATCAGAGCTTACTGGAGGGCATGTGGAGAAACCCTGGCTGTTTGAGGGAGTGGTAAATCTGGCTCAGTTTAGGTGTCTGCCTTGGTCTGTTCCCTCAAAGGATCTGTTTCCATGGACTCCAAATGAAAGCAAGCATTATTAGCTGAGCTCTAGAGGCCGGAAGTTTGGTGATACAGATCCCACCCTTCATCTGAACTCTGTACTGATTAATGATGGCTTAACAACCATTCTTCTCAGATGAAGGATATGGATAAAGCATTGCTTAGTTGAGCTCAGAGCAGATGAGGCAAACTATCTCATCCCTTGTTTTCTAGGAAGCAAAAACAGAACAGAAAGGCAGCTCATCCACTTATACTGTGGGAAGAGTAGACGAATGTCACTGAACTGTCAGCCAAAGAAGTACTGGCTGCTGGATCAAAGATCTGCATTTGCACTGAATCTAAACCCCTGGGGTAAATTTAATGCAAGATGTAAGTGAAAGGATTAAAAAAAAAACATCTTTAAATGTTTGTTTCATTTTTTTTCAAGTCATATTAAACAAGCATTAAGTTTGCAGAGCAAAAGTACTTCTGGGTTTAAACATGCTAAATGCTATGTGGCAGTTAACAGCACTGAAATATCATCATAGTCTGGATGTGGCATGTGACTGGGCCACTTTGGGTCATAACACTTTCCTCTGCAAACAGAGTCAAACTTAGTGGATGCTAAAGCAGAAGAAGCAGAAGAAAGACAATATCCCCAGCTGAGAGCAAGGATTTGAAAGACGGTGAACAGATGGATCAGTTTCAAGGGCTTGAAGCTTCTCTCTTGGAGGCAGGGAGAAGCTTGTTTTTCCAGGCACAAAGCTTGCAGATCAAAAAGGCTTGCTCACCCCTGGAGGAGACTGTTCCCCAGAGCTGCTGGAGGAGAGCTTAGCTTTAGGGACTTGGAGAGGTTGGATGGTGCTGCCACATCCCAGTGGTCTTGGGGTTGTGTGGGGGATGTTGGCTTGCCATGATCCTCATACAGAAGCTACCTGATAAGAAAACTGCGTTCAGGTAATCTTTTTATTCTAAACCATAAACCATCGACTTTTGCTCTGCACAGACAGTACTTTATTTCAGAGATCATGGGATGTTTCTTTTCTCAGTCATTGCTTTTTGAAAGAGGATTTTTGGAAGGATTTGTCAGAGGTGAGATGCCGTGCTCCAAGCCTGTGACACAACATCATTCCTTCTGCCACTTCTGTTGTATTTCTTTTGTCTCCTGTTTGCATGACAACATGCAGAGCTCTCCACAAGCTCTTGTGGCTCCCAAAAGAGATCAACTCATACCTTTCTCTCAGGGCATCAAACCATGGGCCAGGCCGGAGGGCTGAGTATTGTAAGCACTTTAACTTGCAAATGGTGGGAAAAATTTGCGCTCGACCAGGAAGCCGCACATGACTAAATGCGGGCTCTGCTCCAGGTTGGCCTGGCTCATGATTTCCCATCCTAAGAAGTGACAGGACTGTTCAACAGCCCCCCCTCCCTTCACAGGACAGGGCTTTCTCCTTCAGGCAGGGAGTTGTCACCAGGGCTCTCCCGTTGTCGTCTCAGTGGCTTCTCTGTTTGGCATCATTCCCTGCTTGAGCGCAGCTCCTCTCCCCCTCCTTTATTCTATGCCCTTTGCTTGGCTCTGGTTGTGTGTTTGTTTTCTCTCCCACACTGTCTCAGTTTCATTCGCTGCCCAGAATAATAAGGGGCTTGTTGAAAGGGTGCTGTAAGTAATTTGTCTTCTTCGTTCATTCTGTATTTATTTGACATTAGTTTTCAGCCTGCCTTGAATATGAAATTACAAATTTCTTCACGGTTTATTTTAATAGTATTTATTATTTTGGAGGCTCCTATGCAAGCCCTATTACTGACATAAATAATCATAAGTAAATAGTTATCAGTTATGATGGTATTATAGTTCCCATCTCCATTCCAAGGATGCAGTCGACGGGCAGAGAACACAGACACAAGGATTTCCACTAATTCTGCTGCCCAGTTTGAAGAACCCTAACCCTGAGTTCCCAGAGTGCTGAGATGTGGTAGTACAGCCAGTGTACATTTCTGATTGCATGCCCACCACTCTGATGGATATCAGCCCTTCTGCAAAGCAAACCCCAGGTGCTTCAGACAGAACCTGGAGAAAACTGGGAACACACAGGGAGTGACCACCTGGAAAATGCTGTTGGTGTGACTTGCCCACCATTTCATGTGCTTTCCTGTACAGGCACAGCCCTGTTCTCTGTGTATCATTCAGCTGGTTTATCTGTAAGATCCTTCTTTCTCTTCCTGCAGTTACCTGTCTAGTTTGCTCTGCACCTTCCAGCTGCTGCAATGGGCAGCCAGCAGACCTCAGCCTGGTTCCCTGCACAGCCCCTACACAGTTCATTTGTTGCCTGGGCACTGCCTGCAACAGAGTTCTGCTGGAAGATAAATAGTATTGGATCTTGACATGGCAGCTTGCATTACATTGCATATGCAAAAGGGCAGGAGGTTATTTTAAGTTGCCTGGCAACTGTAATTCTGACATTTTCTGTGTTATGATAATTTTGCATTATAGTGCTCATGTTCTTTAATACAGTTTTCCAAGAATGGGGTTGGAAAGAGTTTCTTCAGATTATGCATGCAGAAGGTCCTGACTTGGACCTCCTGTATGCACACAAGAACATTTACCTCTGGGCAAATAAGTTTACTTAATGGCTGCATGCAAATAAAGGCAAAACACTCACGATATTCAGAAGCCACTGGAGAAAATATTAGTGGGATTCTTCCAGCTAAAGAAAATCTGAGATGGAGGTATACTGGAACAGAATGTTAATACCTCCCCATCCAAGATCTGGAAAATGGCTTTTAGTCCTTCTGTTTTCTGTCCCTGTTGTTAGAACCTAAGTCATATGCTACATTTTATCTGAAGTGGTTTACCCAGAGACATGTGCTGCATGCGAGTGTGTGCGTTGTCCAGCTTCATCCTTTTTTTATCATCCTCCTTTTTCTAAATTTTGAAGTGCGAAGCAGTAGCATTTTATACATATTGAAACGTAATCATACAGTTATATTGCATGCCCTCTAGTCAATAAGGTGAATCTCAGCCTTAGCTACAGGAGTAGGCAATCATGCAGAAAAATCTCACACTGCTGCAGTAGGATAGGTGTAATACCAGATCCTGCTGAGCTGCGACTGAAGTACACCCTGGGGAGGTGCTGACTGTTTTTTCTTGGCTAAAGTGGATATTTTTCAAGACTGGAAGGCTGGGCAGGAAGCACATTATAGAACAATTAGCACTGGACTGTGTTTGTCCAAGGAAGCATCTGTCATCTTTGTCAGGGCAGAAAGGTCATTTTCTTTGGAACATCTGGAGAAGGTTGTTCAAAGTGTGGCAAGCTGGCATGGAGGATGTGCTTTTGAGATACTCTGCTGCTTTTCTAAATGATTACCCATGTCTTTAAGATTGCATGTGCACCAGTTATGATGGCTTTGCTGGTAGAAAGGAGACTTTCACTAGGGTTAGCTATTAAATAGAGAACTGCTAGAGAAGGGCCAGTTGGGAGCAGGAGGCTTAGCAAAGATGCCCAGGTAAGAATCTGGAGAGGGCTTGGACTCCACCAGGTCCTTAAATGCAGGTCACCTCTCAGTAGTGGCAGCTCTGCGTGAGTCTTCCTGTTTCTCCTTTGCCTTTCTCTGCCAGTTCTGCTTTCATTTCTTCTCCTTCTCTTTTCCCTTCTGCTCCTTCATCCTCAGGGCACTGCTCTGCCTCTTCCCCCCTCTTTTCATCCCCTTGGCTTCCTCCTCTCAAACTTGGGTTTTTCTTTCGTTTCAGCAGAGCTATCTGGGGCTTTTTGTCAGAGCTGTGCAGCACAGCAGAAGGCCATGAACTGTCCCAGGTCAACGCTGCCCATGAGCACATGAAAGTACAGAGGCTCTCCTGGGGAAGGTTCAGGTTTGCAGTCTCTCCATGTATTCTCTATGTACTGCGACCAGTGCCGTATTACAGAAACAGTGTATTCTAGTTGCTCTGTGGCAAAGCTTATTTTTCTGGGAAGCTGTGAATAGATTAAATTGTGTTCTTGGTGTTGTGTTTGGCTTGGTTCTGGTTTTTTTTTTTTTTTTTTTTTAATGCAATGTATGAAATCTTCACTTGAAACTGCATGAAACTCCTTGTCTGTAATTGCCCTTCTTTGGATTTAGTGAACTGCAGTGTCAAAGCAGAGCTTTAAAGACAAGGATGGAACATACAGGAATTAAATGGAACCTGCATGTTCTAATGTGTTCGAAATAAGGAGCTTTATGTGGTAAGTTTATGTAGCTGTGCTGTGTATATTTGTTCGTGATGATTATTATACTGAGAATCAGCTTTGCTAGTTGAGATACACATCAACACAACATAGGCTTATTACCCAGAAGATCTGATTAGCAACAGAGCAGGAATTGGGCAGACTGCAGCTTAAAAGTAAGCATATTTGTATTTTAAGTGAGCTGCAGTTGCCATAAAGGTATGCAAACTACTGTCAATTAAAATTGTGTGTCAGACTGTACAAATGGTAATGCGTGCTAATGCAGCCTGAGGTGGTTCTGGGGTGCATCAGGATGCTGGTTCTTCTTTGTGATGTTTATTCCCCTTTAGAGTAGTGGATCATGTGGCAATCTCAGCTTCCAATAGGATGCCATCAAGGAGTTTAATAGATTCACTGAGAGAATCAATTTTGCATGTGTTAGATGAAGTCTCCAGATTTCTCATTAAATATCAGCAAACCAAAGGGTCATCATCCCCCCTGCTCCATCTGTCATCTGTTTGTAGCCTGTACAAAAGTCTTCCTCTTTACACCTTTACTTTTAAGTTGGTCTTCCTTGAAAATTCAGAGAACTGAAGACTGACATGCATGAACAAATGGGTCCATTTATTTAGAGAAGACTAGCTCTGCATGTTGCATATGGAAATAAATCTCTTTTCATTTTCCTTTGCCCACTAGTAAGCATACTTCACACTACAAGCATTGTTAATGCAAGGCTCAGCATCCTGTTGACACTCAATATATTTGATGCAGGTAAGGGTTGGGTCATCAAAGTGGATGGAACATGACTTTTTGCGCTGAAAAAAAGCACATTCAGATTTCTTACTTGAAGATGCGTTTTCTCCATGGTTTCTCTCTCATCTGTACGAGCGCATCTTTATCTTGTGTTTAGACTTTAGACTTGGCTGGTAATAATTAGAGACAAACCAGGTGGAAAGTCATGAGTCATATGCTGGGGAAAAGATATGGCATTTTTGGATCAAAGCAAAGTGCTCTGCGTACACAATCTATATTTCTGGATAAGCAGGAGGACTTTTTCATGTTCTTCCCATGGTATTTTGGGGTATTAAAGTGATAGCATAAGAACCTAAACAGAAAAAACACACACCTTACAATTATGAGTGTGTTGCATCACCAGAGAAGTTGCCTTCATACACCGTAACGTGCAGAAAAAGTTGGGCTTTACAAAGCTAATGGCATATCTCCATTCTAATAAATTCTGAATATATTTGGTTCCGTATGCAGCCTTCCACTTGCATAAGCACCTAGGCATAACAAGCTATTCTGGCTTTTCCTGCTCTTCGCTTTGTCTCCTCTTCCTTCTCACCTCTGAAATTCTCACTGATTTGAGTCATTGCCATGTGTCAGGTATTCTTGAACTCACCCACTCACAAACGTACATGCCCATGGACTTTTGTCTTTTTTGGAAACTTGATTTTAAACTCACAGGGCTGCACCCTTGCGAACGTGCTGTATGTAGGTGTGCCAGGAGCAGAGTATCGATTGCTGATGCAGAGGGAAATCTCTAGGGTGGTGGTAGCCCTGGAGATACTCAGAGAGCATTTCTTCTCAGGCTCTTGCAAGGCTAAAATCTGTTTATTTCAATTGTAATAATAGTAGTCACTAGACATAAATGCCAAGGTCTGCTTTACTCAGTACCAATGCTATATATGTCCCTCTTGATTACACATGGGTAATCTTATGTGTCCCAGATACAGACAGCTGATTCCATGTTAGGTATAGAGATGGAGGGAATGCAGAGCTTATTTTTTTCCTAGTTAATTATCAAAACCACTCTTTACAGTAAATATTTCCCATAGCAGCCTTTCCCTATTGTTGTGGTTTGAGGCCCCTCAAACAGTTCTGCTCACTCTCCCCTCTTTCTTCCCCAGTCCCGGGGAAATGGGAAGGAGAATCAAAAGAATGCAACTCCCACAGGTTGAGATAAG
>JASSUY010041251.1:0-18215 GCA_032466535.1 Forpus xanthops
GGACCTATAGAGATGCTGGGGAGGGACTCTTCATGAGGGACTGTACTGAGAGGACAAGGGGTAATGGGTTCAAACTTGGGAAGTTTAGATTGGCTATGAGGAAGAAATTCTTTACTATAAGGGTGGTGAGGCACTGGAATGGGTTGCCCAGGGAAGTTGCGAATGGGTTAGGGTTAGGGTTAGGGTTAGGGTGGTGGTCAAGGCTGGGTTGGACAGATCCTTGGGTGGCATGGTTTAGTGGGAGGTGTCCTGCCCCTGGCAGGGGGGGTTGGAACTAGATGATCTTAGGGTCCTTTCCAACCCTAACTATTATATGATACTATGAAATGGACATTAAAGCATTACCAGCGTTGAGGTAAAACATCCAAGGCAAGAGACAGAGATTACCAGCAGAGCAGTAACTGCTTCCAGACTACTTGGAAGCCCCTAGAGGATGCCTGAATACACTCTTATTAGGTGTTTGCTTGCCTAATATAACCACTGGAGCTCTTGCTTTTCACACCTTGCTCTTGAAGCAGAGAGAACTATAAATAACCTTCAGCAGAACATGTTAATACTCAACATGCAAACTGGATGTGGACAGAAATAAAAGATAAGATGTTCCATTAATGGGCTGGCATAACAGTCTAATGAAAAAAAAACTTTCCAAGACAAACAGAAATGAGGGTCAGTCACCTGCCTCTGGCATTTTTTGAGATGGTATGTCAGATTCCCAGTCAAGGGGCATGCAATGGTGCAGCTCTACAATAATATACCATTGTCAGTTGGACCAAACTATGTCTGGCTCTTGGGCTGCTGTTTCTAAAAGTTTTGAAGATGTAGTTGCATGAACTGACAAAAATGTCTTTTCTACTTTTTTCTATGACTCTGTCATTTCTGGAGCTGATTTATGACCCCATAAGGGAAGAAGGGTAAGAAAAATAGAGTGCAGAGCCCACTTCCAAAAAATCTGGTGGTCAGTGCATATCCCTCTCCTGGGAGGGGCTGATAAGCAGCACTACCACTCTAAGCAATTCTACACAGCATGTTATTTAAATAGCTATTTCAATAACGTGTTACTAAGCTGATTATCCAACATAATTGCCAGACAAAGGAACTGAACTGTTTGAAAGCATGATTTGAATTTCAAGATGCAGCTCTACATATCTCTTAAAACCAGTGTTTCTCAAAGACTTACCATACTGACACTTTTGCTTATATGAAGTATGATACGTGGCTTTGTAGGAAAGGGAGCAGTGTGTGCTTTTAAACTTAATAGTAAGGTCAAACTCACTTAAGCACATAGATGTATGTTTCCGCCCTTCTCTGTCTATTAGTGTCAAACTGTCTCAGTAATTTCCATATAGGTTTTAACTTACATTAAAAAAAAGAAAAAAAAAAAAGGGCATTTTTTTTTGTCACTTAAGACATATGTTTTATCTCCTTAGGATAACATTTAGAGGGGAGGGAAAAGGATATTCCTATGGTTTTGCTTGCATTTTCATTTCCCTGTGCTAATTGGTCTTTGCTTGTCTCAGTGTCTTACCTGCTTCCCCACCAGACTGCCATCTAATATTCCTTCTCCCTTTTCTCCATGCAACACTCTCGTTTCCCAGAGTGGAACTCACATATAGCTTGTCACCTATTTACTCAGTAGGAAGGAAAGAAGCACCCTGGAAGGAGATAGAACCATCTTCTCTGCAAAGATGACACCTAAATTTGGCAAATTTTACCTTTTCATTACTGCCATAGTGTCTTGGGGCAGGGCCACTGAACTGCATAAATTCACAAAATTATTGCATCCATCGAATCCCTATTCAAGTCTGCCAGAAATTAAAAGTGTTAAAACTATTATTCTGTTTGCTGGATACTTGTATCTGGAGAAGTAGCTCTTTGAGCATTCAAAACAAAAAGACACTATGAAGTACTATTCAAATAAGAATTCCCCAAAACTTACTCTCTGAAAGGAAATTGTGCCTGCACACAAACTGCGAAGTCAAAAGTGGGCAAGTAACAGAAACAAAATTTTGACATGTCAGATGACAGCTGAGAGAAAGGAACACTGGAATGGTGACTGGAAAAAAGGGCACTATCACACCCACTTTAAAAAAGGGTAGAAAGGAGGCTGGGAACTACTGACCTATAAACCTCATCTCTGTGCCTGGGAAGATCATGGAACAGGTCCTTCGATATAAGCTATGCTAAGGCACATAGAAGACAGAGAGGTGATTTGAGACAGCCAGCATGGCTTCACCAAGGGCAAGTCCTGCCTGACTTAATCAGTGGGACAGAGATCCCCTCCTGTGGGGGAAAGGCTGAGAGAGATGGTTTGTTCAGTCTTGAGAAGAGATGACTCTGGGGAGACCTTACTGACGCCTTTCAGTTCTTACAAGGAGCCTATAAGAAAGGTTGGGAGAGACTTTTCAGGAGGGCCTGTTGCAACAGAACGAGGGGTGATGGTTTTAAACTAAAAGAGGGAAATTCTTTCCAATGAGGGTATTAAAATCCTGGCACAGGTTGCCCAGAGAAGCAATTTATTACATCTGAGAATCTATGTGGCAATAATCTCAGATTCAAAATAATCTCTGCTATGCAGATGCAACTGAAATGTAGAAATAAGCTTCACCTCCTTTTTTTCATTTTAATAGCTATGTACCCTGCAAGCAATTTTCAGCTTGTTTAATTTCAGGCAAAAAAAAAAAAAAAAACTCAAAAATTACTTTTCAGAAGATTCCTGAACTATCAGTATACAGTATCTAATTACTACATACCAAAGGTATTACTCATACAGACACAAAACTGATTATTTTGAGCTCCACCATATCCAGAGTTCCTACACTTGCCTCATACAGTTTTTGTTAATTTCCAAGGACTGGTATTCCACGGTCTCTCTGGATAACCCTTTCCAGAGTCTGATTACCCTCAAGGCTCTGCAGCCCTATTTACCAGTCACCATCTCTGCCTGTTTATTGACCAACATGAACTCAGCAACCTGACTCCAACTAAACTTACTCTAATTCTCCTCTTTGACATTAACTCTCAGATTTGAAATGATAATAAAAATTATCAATTGACAAATACATCATGAAGCCACACAAAAATAGTCAGAAAAACTGATTCAGGAAAAAGATAAGGAAATATGCAATGAGGTAGATACATCTCTTGCATGTTTATTAAGATTATCTCATATTTTGACTAGATCTGTTAGATTTGGTCACTAGACTAACATTGCACCTAGAAAATTGTTTAGCTATTTCTGTAAATCTTTTATGTGAGAAGTAATCACTGAAATCTTTTAGTAAATTAGAAGCCAACCTATAGAAAGAAGATGTAACCTCACTGCAGCATCAGCTTACTTCAGAAGATAGCTACATTCTGAATGAAACAGTTTTGGAGGGCTTTTTATTTAAAGACTTGCTGATTAAGTTACAAAGGTCACTAAGCATGAATCGGTGTGGCAGAGCCTGAATCATATTATGGAAAGGTGCTTATACTCAGGGAATAATTAAAATAATGTTCCTTTGAAATCATTACCACTTGTGCATGCTTTAAAGACTGTAAAATCACATCAACTAAATAAATCATATTAATTGCTTGACAGAAGGAATGCTTAAGAAACAGAAGTGTGAAAACCTTTCTATTTTACTCCCTGCAGCCCTGGTTTTCATTTCAATTAGTTGGTTTTAATACAGGTATTTTTTCGCCTGTATGTTCTTGCACAGCTGTGACTGCAGAAATTTGAATCTATGGTCTGTGCTGCCTACAGATTAGTCATACTCAGTTTTAAGTTGTAACAAACTCTCCTAGGAGCTTCACAGAAGTTACGGAAGCTCCAGAGGAGATAATCTTCCATAAAAAGTGGCACTTGGCGGCAGCCCTGGAAGCAGTTACTTCTGCTGAACTTCTTTAAAGAGTGGCAGAAGTGGTGGCATTCACCCTGCTCAGAGTACACAACTTGCTTGACTGTTTTCAGCAATTCTTCAGTAGTCTAACAGTGTCAGCCTGGGCATCTTTTTTCAGGGCACAGACAAACAGAGTTGATTTATTTGGCCTCTCTTTTGTTACAGCAGCATCAGCAAAATCAGGTCTTCATAATGGTGGTGGGAGGCATGAAAAGAAATCTTGGTTACAAAAGGAGAATTTAAAAAGGAACCAAAACTAAAACCCAACCCAAACAATAAATCAGCATGCAGTCCATCAAAAGGTAGAGTCTTTTTCCAGCCCCACACAAGTGCATGAGCTTCTTGGAAGACATTTTAAAGTAACTTCTTACTTGATACAATATATTAAATTCTGAAGGGGCAAAAATGGAAAAACTCTTCACATTTAATTTCTTCAACTTACCTGTAAGAACACTCAGCTGTCCCTATGAATATTATCTACATGCCAGAAAGCTGCTTTCATAACAAAATAGTGTGAGGGCTATACTAAGCTAACATCCAAAATTATCTGTTGACTCTGCATACACATCCTTCTGTGGTCACATAGTTCAAGCTTACTGACAATAAACTATAAACTTCCTTTCAAGTATCATGCCTGGATACTGAAGATGCACACTCCAGCTCCCCTGTGTTGTTCACACTCATTTATTTCTTAGTATGAGGTTGTTCTAGGTTTCCTGAATGCTTTTCTCTCTATTTGCAACAATTCCTCTGGCCAACTGAACTATACAGGTCCGCTCTTCTCATACACCCTTCTCTGGTTTTATGCCTTTTGTTGAAAAGATTTCATAAATGCTAAAGTTTTTAAACAACTTAAACTTGAAAGGTCAACTGCATAGCTTAGTACCTTTGAATTTTATCTTTTCACTTAGGTAAGTCAATTAACATCTAAAGAACAAGCTGTATCAGAATGCTACAGACACTATGAGGTATCTTGCCCTGCGAAACAACCCTAGATCTATTTTTAAACAAACTACTTTTCTCTGATCAACCATACTCCAAAATAGCATGTACCAGTTCAAATCTAGTGCATGCACATGCACATTCACACATACACACAAATATAACCTGCTGTGGTTTTGTATTCACATGATACAGCACATCAACTGTTCAACCCACCCCTTTTGGTGTGCTAACACTACAGTTATTTTTTTAACGTTTTTGCTGTAAACTTCCAAAACAATTACCAAACAAGGCAATCCATATTAACTGGAATTAAAGCTTTTGATTATTTTTATGTAACATAAGGAAAAAGCCTAAAATAAAGTTGTAGCTGTGGCTAAAGTATTTATGGTGGAAACACCAGTAACTTGCTGTTTACACCTAAGACATACAAAAGGAAATGCAGAGTAAAGATACTTGGCAACCAAAACTGCCAGTTTACAATATGCAGTGATCATTTCATTATTTTTAGGATATCTCATGTTTCTGCTCCCACCATGAAAAATCCATGACTCTCACAATTCTTTATTTTAATTCAGTAAAACAACTTTAAAGTTATCTGGGTGGCTCCAGTACATAATTAATAGGGGTTACACATTAATTTTCTTCCAGAACTTCAGTGGTTTTGAAACTGTTTTTGTGGCATTTAGAATATTACATCAGAAGAAAAATCAACACAGAAACTGACCTTGACATTATTTATGATTATACTTTGTTAGCAGAGCCTACTGTAGCATGCATTTTCTTACCGGTATCTATGAACAAATATACCCTTAAAAATAGAGTTCATCATATTTTCGATTTCATCTTGGTTTTCTTGTAGCTGAAAAAAAAAAAAAAGGAAAAAATAAAGATCACTGCAGACTATAATTTGATATTCTACCATTCCTTACTGGGAAACTTTAGGAGACCATGAAACAGCACTTAACTCATAATTTTCTGCTTTTCCAGCACATGACTGTATTGTGCACATATACATGTATATAGATATATATAGACATATATGCAATGCCTTAATGGAAGTTAACAATAGAAGAAAGTTAACATTTTCCATCTACATCAATTATTTTAGTTTCAAATTAGTCCTTTGAAGACGTCATCACCAGTTTTTTGCTACTGAAATTTAGGCAAGTTGAGACTGTGTATCCAGAAATGTCTGCAACCATGTATTCAGTTAAACTGATACAACTATGAGTGAAAGCTGCAGAAAGGAAGCTGGTTACACATCACAAATCCTCTCTGAAAAATTCAGTGTTCTATTTCAGAAAAGTACTTAAAGATGTTCTTAATCTTAAGTATGAGTTTGTCAGCTGCTTCAACTTCAGCACCCAGGATAACTGAGTTTCTCAACCAGAAAGCTTTCCAGAATCAGAGTATGCATGCTTGCTGTTGGAGCACACCTGACATCCAGGCCATAGACTGAAAATCAAACCCAAACAGGTGTTATGAGCATGTTAAATAACATTATGCCAATTATATGCAATCAGCTTTTGGAGCAGAACTGCCCTACACTCAAAGCCATCATTCTTCCACCAAGGTGTTTCTTAATGTCAAAGCAGAATACCACAAGTGTGAATGTAAATTTTTCCACATTTTCAGTATGAAAACCACAACAAAGCCTTGCCAATATAGAGTGCATATATATGCATAAAATAATCAAACCTATGTAATTATGGACATACATAACAGATTAAAAAAATCTTAAAGCTAGAGGCAGAATCATGATAATCTCTTGACTTCTCACACAGCATGAGCTCAGAAACACTTTCACCCAGGGGTTTGTATTTTTCAAGCCATGTTTATAAATATTTCTACACTATCTTCCAGATAAGATCTAAAGCAGCTTGCAAAACTAAGCAAATGAAGCCTCCCAGCTGTCTAAAAGGTAAAGAGGTGCTGTCTGCATTTTGCACATGGGGAAAACAAGACATTCAGGGCTCCTGACTAAACTGTCAAACACCTGCCAAAGAAATTAATTTCATAGTAAAAGGGATTATTTACAGAGGGAAAAGTTGGATGCACACGAAAGGTCTGATAAACAAAACAAACAACTTCAGGCATGGCTTCTGAGAGAAGCACTATTTTCAGCATCAGCTCAACCCAAATATGCACAGACTAAATGCTTGTTCCAGAATACATAATCCAAAAGGGAACGTGAATTTCTAATCACTGCTCAGAAGGTTGACTTCAAAGGCTACAAGAAAGCAAACATCCACAGAAACATGAGGCTACAGACAACCTTAGCAGAGACTGTGGAATAAAATAAGGTTGGGAATGAATCAAGAAACCTCAGGAGTAACTCTGCAAAACTACTGAGGCCCTAAAAGGGAAAGGGGAAGCTACTGAGAACTTTGGGTATGAATCATTAATATCAAAGCACACCACAGAAGAGAGGTAGGAGAGACTGAACTTTATGAGAAGATTAAGATACTGAAGAAAAGGGTACTTTGACATTTCTTTGAGTGTGAAATTGAACAGAACCATACAAGTATTTAGTGGTACAGAAAAAGGGACAGCATGGATGGCTTCCTCTGTCTTTTTTTCTGCATGGAATTTACAGCTTGCTATAAACATGGTAAGTTATTAGCTATATAACTCATACAGGGATCCAGAGCTGGTGTAAAAACAGAATCAGACAATCAGTAGGTTCACATGAGTTCTCTTTTACTTTTGTATGCTAACACTTAAAAGCATTTAAAAGCTCCAATGTGTTTTAGATGCAGGGAAGAAAAAAAAAATTCATCCAAAACTGTTATTGCTTTTTATCATGCCAGCTTTTCTAGATCACGTACTTGGATATGAGTGCAAAACTTCAGGCATCTTGAGAGACCAATTGGGCCTTGGAACTCCTGCTCTTACCAATGCAAAAGTGATATACTCACCCTTAAACCTAAGTAAAAATTAGGGAAACATTCTCTTATAGTTTCTGCAAGAATTTTGAGAAGGTAAAAACCACAGGTATGACAAGCACCAAATTCAGATTACTACTGACAGCAACTAAGTAAGACACAACTTCCTCTCTATTATGGGAGACTGTCTCATAAATCATCCAGTTATTTCAAAATCTCACTGATGACACTAGACCTTCACATACTACTCTCCTTCAGGAATGGGAATGAAACACTTGGGAGAGTGTTCCATCTCTTCTACTTCAGATTAATTTTCCACATTTAGCTCAAGAACTGCATCTCTATAGCTTCATGAAGATAAACATATACCCATGCATGTGTTTATGAGGTTTATTATGATGGCACTACCTCAAAAGAATCTACTAAGAAAGTGCCAGCACAGAATACAATTGTAAATTCAGTATATTTAAACACAGGAAATATACAACAGTATGTTAGCTGTTCTTACAGAGAGCCATTAAGACATCTGATGTTAATAAATGTCTTCTATACGGGTCACCTACTATGCTCAACACAATGTGTCTAAGGACATACTCAGTCCACATTACTGCTCTCTGGTCTACTCCTGTGCCACACTTTGATTAGTTATAGTGAGTAGTGGCGTGAGAGAGACTGAACAGACATATAAAAAGCTAAGGTTTGCCAAATGCTCATTCTGTAAGTGTTTCACAGCCCTGTGGCGGCCTGGGCACCATTGCTTCAAAGTCTTTCCAGAACAATTCTGTACTGCATCTACAAAAGACATTGAAAAACAAGCCAAAGGAATGCGCACAGAGGGTGTTCATAGATACAGAGACACTAAACCAAGTTAATCAGTGTAATTGGGGACTTAGTCCTTCTCTGGAAATTCAAAGCAATAATTAACAAATGTGGATTGGGAACCGTACTCCAGCTGTTTTAACAAAGCAATTCTGCTTTCTGAAATGCTTTAAGACTAACATTAAAATTAGTATTTAATTTAAAATGTTTCTCTTGCAGTTTGGACGGGAAAGATTGTCTTGCTCTGTATCTTAATGCATGATTTTTAAAGAATTAAGAAAGCCAAATAAAATTATGTCATGGATCATAGGGGTAAAATAAAAATACACAATTGCAATTATTCCCAGACAAAGACTTTAAAGTCAAGCAATTTTGAGTCAAAATTATACCTAAAAGAATTCAAGGTGCACACAGGTAAAGCACCCAGACATCCTTAATATGCTGTGGAATAAAAGAGCGGTGGAGGAAATATGTTCAAAATTAATATATTAAAATATTAAAATTAAATCTGAGTCATATATCCTTCACTTTTTCAATCCATCTTGTGAGTTTTATATCTTCACACATTACAGTTGTTTGGGTGTATATATATTCATTTTCTACTTGTCATCTTTAAATTTCTTTTAAGTACACCTCTAAATCTGAATTCCCTGGGATATAATACTTTATTTAGGGATGATTACAGCAACCTTCTAATGGTTTTGCTCACCTAATGCCAGACTGACACTTACTAAAAGCAACTTTAATGTCTCCCTAGCTTCTTCTCTAGGTGCTACAGCCTCCACTCCAGTGTTGCTTGAAAACAGCTACAAAAAGAAGTACTAATGAGACACTATTTCATAATTGCAGTGATCAAAGGGAGAAAAAGGCAGTGCAGTGAGGGACTACATATGATCCTCTTTTCAGAATCTTTTTGCACAATCAAAACAGTTATTGCTTACAACTGGAGCCTAATTTTCTTCCTGCCTATATGACCCCTATAATGGGGTCGTATATACAAACCCGTTAATAGAAATTCTCCTGTGTGTGCAGAACAGCGCACAAACTCACTAATGTATTAGTACAAGATTCAAAAATGTAGTACAAGTAATATGCTTGAGATCACACAAACACAACTGCAGAAACCTCTCTCTTGTTTCTTTTTCATCATGGCACTCAACTTACAAATCGCCCTGGACTTTCTGTGGAGGAAATGCATATAAACCAGGAAAAAAAAAAAAAATCCTCTTTTTACTTGCCTCTTTTCTTTTCTGAAGCAGCAGCTCCAATCTTTCATTAGCTCTCTTACCAATCATTTTGTTTCTCTCAGCTTCATACTGCCTCTGAGTATTATCCTGATGAATGCTCAGGTTTAAGGCAACATTCACAAGAGCAGTCATAAGCTTCATAGCTGCAAAGGCAGAAGACAGAATATGACTCTTTACCCGTAGTCAGAGCTAAAAAATGTTTCCTCAGCACATCCATGGTCACAGAAAATAACCAACTCAATCCTGACATAAAGCCACCTGGAAAGGCACTTTCCACCCAAGCAATACCCAGGTCACTTGGCTCATCTAAAAATGAGAACAGTGTATTCTGCATTGACCTTCAGGCCATGTTCTTTGCCATCTTCTCCAGAAGAGCATGCAGATTTTGAGTGTGTAAGGTCAGTAAGCAATCATTTGAATCTACAGGATCAGTGTACATCACGAAGCCAGTTACAGTGGAGTTACACATTTTTCTACTGAAAAATATCATTATAGATGTCTTCATTCTAAAGGTAACTCTAACCAGTAATTTCTGAGGATTATTCAATTTACAAGGGACCATAGCACAGCTTCTCAGAAATTCAGTCTGACATTGCTCTAAAGTATAGAGCTGTATAAAATACAATTAGAACTTTGCATACCCCGTTGTATGTATTTTCACACATGCTGAATATAATATTGCTTATGTGTATTTTTTGGCCATTTCTCAAAAAATATTAATAAGGTGCTTTACCATGGCATATCACATTTTACAAAACTGAGGAAACAACAAAGTAATGCAATAAACTACCATATGCTTTCGGGCTAAACATATAGCAGTGTCTTTTTTTAAGGCGGAAAAGCAACCGTACAAATGGAGAAGTGAACCTACTCTTATGGTAACTCTGTCTTATGTTGCTAATTGCTCAAAGCTGGTAACCCTAGAAGCACCTACATGTACTTCTTAAGTTTATTGCCATAGTGAATCATTTATCATTCTACTTGGCTAGAACAGAGGAAAACTGAAATCAAAGACCTCAAAAACAGTCCTTCAAGAATAAATGAAATTCTAAAGGCACATTTTCATAAACTTAGTAAAGACTGAACCCCAAGGCATCGTGCTGACCTGTGCTCTGCAGGATAGCAACACAATTACACGTGCAAAAACAAGCCTGAAGGAAATCTGCAGAATTAAAACAAAGCTCACAAGCTTGTTAAACCAACCAACCAACCAAATAAATGGCATGTATTATCACTGGAAAATACTGGAGATCTTTGGCTGTTCCTATTCCTAATTTAAGTGCTAGATAAACATGAATCGAATGCCAGAAGCCATCAGTGCCTTAAGTAACTCAAGCTAGTTGTGATAAACCTTTCATTTTTGCATTTGTTTATCCTTGCTTGAAGTTTCTAGATATATAATCCATTCCAAATGATGGCAACTATTTCTTCCACATAGCACAGATCTTGGGTAATGTCTCTAACATATGATGTGGTTTCCCGTCTTGTCAATCAAGTCTCTCAAACTTTCCAAATATCTCTCCCACACGATCAATATGAGACAGAGTGCATGCCTCACTCCATAATCTCTCTCATGAAACAATCAACCATAATCTAAGATAAAAACAAAGCAAGATCACCTAGAACTGAAGATGGTATCAGCTGGACAGGAATACAGTTTCCACCTCAGTTTAAACAGCAGGCATAGATTTGCAGCAGGTTATCTGCAACTCAAGTAGTGCTCACCTTTGAATACCGGATTTGTGGAGGTGAACTCTAAACCTGGAAATTCATGCTTGCATAATTCATTTTTTTATCATCCCACTACTGACTATGGTGAAGAAATTCTAAACTGGAGAAATAACAGATTTGATGGGTGGACTATTCAGTGGATCAGTGGCTGGATGGTTGCATCCAAAAGGGTAGTGGTCAACGGCTCAAAGTCTGGATGGACACCTGTGACAAATGGTGTCCCTCAGGGGTCCGTAATGGGACCAGTAGTCTAACAGTATCTTAATCAACAACACAGTGGGATTGAGTGCACCAACAGCGAGTCTGCAGATCACAGGAAGCTGAGGGGTGCAGGTGATGCAGCCGAATGAGAAGCCATGCAGAGGGACTCAGGCAAACTTGAAGATGGGCCCATACGAGCCTCATGAGCATCAAAGGGGCTAAGAGCATGTGGGTTGGGGCAACCCCTGGTATCAATACAGGCTGGGGGATGAAGGGATTGAAAGTACCCCTGAGGAGAAGGACTTAGGGCTACTGGTGGATAAAAGATTGGATATGAGCCAGCAATGTGCACCTGCAGCCCAGAAGGACAATTATATCATAATATCCAAAGCAGCATGTCAGCAGGACAAGGGAGGCAATCCTGCTCTCTACTCTGCCCTAGTGAGACCCCACCTGGAGTACTGCATCCAGCCCTGCAGTACAGGAAAGATATGAACACTTAAAATATTTGGCATGACCTATGAACAGTCTAGAGAGAAGAATCTTCCTGGAACTAGATGATCTTAAGGACCTTTCCAACCCTAACTATTCTATGATTCTAATATTTCAGCTCATGAGATGAGCAGAAAGGTCATCACCTGACATAACCAACTTTAGACACCTACACCCAAGCCAGTCACCCTGGTACTGATTTGTAATTGGAGAAAAAACAGTTCTGAAGAGAAACTAATCTGTCTTGCAGGAGACATCTCATAGAGATCTGATGAAATATACTCTAGAAAATCCTATTTCAGGCTAATGATATACCCAGTGCTTTCATTAGCTGTAGGCAGCTGTGTTGAAAGGTGCAGTGTGGCTGAAGGTAAAAGACAGGAAGACCTACAGCTATGGCCAGGGCTCCCAAATCTAATGCTTCTCAAGAGTGAAGGCACAGATTTTACTGTCTGGTGGACTGAAATTCTTTGATAATACAATTTTCATGATGCTTATTTAGAATAAATTTGTTACTCTAAAATACAAAACTACTGAGATATTCTATACAGCAAATGAACATCTAATAACAAAATACAAGGCTTACCACTTCTGATTCACAGGATTCAAAAGTGTCACTTCTCTGACACTAAGTGCCCCAGCATACTCCTTTCCAAACAAAAAAGCGCACTTTAAGTATACTTTAAGTATAGTTATAGCATATATGGCACTTGGTTTTGATCAAGCTTTTCAGAGTTCTTCGTGCCAGTCAAATTCCACCTCAATCAAAACTAGGAATAATTCTCAAAGTGGCTAAACAGTAGCAACTTCTTTGAAGAAACTCTTCTCTGTGCTAGCTTACTTACCAGCTAATGTACTGGTGTGCCTGAAAGCCCGGACCTGGGAATCTGACAAACCAGTCAGAAGAGAGATCACCGTGTCCATCATGTATTCATCATAAATGATGCTATACTGACATTGCCGAATGAGCACTCCAATGAACTCACAGAAATTGGATCGAAACTTCTTCCACTGTGGCCCAGGCATGGTAAGTGGATAATCACCACTGTCCTGAAGAACAAGAAAATGATAGTATGAAGTACTAAAAGTCTCCTATTTAATGTATTTTTAATGTTGTAGCCATTGTGGTCTAAGCTTTTAAGCAAAATAATAACTTTATCCTCCAAGCCAACAGAAAACAATAAATAAAACCAATACATTATTCTTCAGTAAACAAAGAAACTTGTTGGCATGAGAGTACTTTTACAAGAACTTCCTTGTAACTGTTCTACACGTACAATACGAGCTCTGTGTAGTACAAAATATGCATCAAGACTCATTTCTTTGTGTCCTGGGAAGTGAGGGAAAAGATGAAAAAGAAATATTTCAAAGTATTGAAGGTCAAAACCTAAAGGCAGGCTTGGGCGATTGAAAGTTTGTGTCATTCTCCATCCCTCCTTTAACTCCATGTTAATGTCCTAATACTTGTTTCAAGGCCATGGATAAGATGGAAGACTTATAAAGTAAATTCAGAAAAAGAGCAGCGCTCACATTTACAGTTACCCTGCTTAACTTACTGAATCACAGCCTTGGCATTCCATTTAGAATTGGTCAGAAAAACATACTGCTGTCCTACAGAAAATTTGTGTTTTATTATTTATTTTCCTCGCTGTACAAATGATCACTCAGAATATGTCATTCTTTTATACAAAAAAAATAATAAAAACTCCTCAAACCCCACAGTTAAAACAACTGCAAAGCTAAAATCACTCACCATTTGGAACATTTTTATTTTGACAGAAGTACCAAATCTGAATTGAAATACACTTGTTTCAAACAAAAATCGTTAGATCTACTCTACAGAAAGAGTATTTCTTTCTGCAATGCTGTTCCCAATGGTAATTTTTATTTCAAGCCACTCTTTGGTTTAAATTGTCATTTCAGATGAACAAAACATTAATTTGCACACAGAAAAGAGAGTAGAGCACTGAAAAAGCTGCAGTCCCATCTCAGGAATCTGGAGTTTTTTGTTGTATGCTGGAAGTTCCAGAACCCAGAATAACAATGCCAATTTCAGTGGGATGAGAAAACTTTCTGCAGTTCTTCCTGCCTCCCCTTACTAACTTCTCTAACACCCAGGATGCAGACAAGTATATCCCCCTTAGAGCCATATGAAGATAAACAAGGGTCTACATGGATCCAGACCAGGACTAATGTGGACCCAAACTAGTTCTTGCAGAGGTAGACCTGGCTGGGCTCTCTCACCCAACTGGTTGTGAGCTTGCTCCATGCTTCTGTGTGACAGTACACTTGTGCCCTTAAACTGGTTAAATCACAAACTTTTCCATTCCAGCATTTCAGCATCTAAGGCCTACTCAATCCACCACACTGACTTTTCAAGATGAGTGACTGTAACTACCTTTTCAAGTAATTTTATTACTGTTTCCAATTATTATTCTTTCCTAAAGCTCATGCTGGGTTGTTACTCCTCATCCAATAGTTTAAATCACCGCTTTGCTTGTCAATGCAATTTCTCAAACTGAGTCACTGATCATCCACTGGTTTCTTGCCCATTGCATTTTTATTTTAAAACAAAAAGTATACTGTAATATATTCCAGAATGTTTAAAGAACTATGTGTATACTATACCTCATCAAATTCTTCTGTCATTTTCCTTATGATTTCTGCATTTTGCATGTTCCTAAACATTTCAATTCTTACAGTGCCTGTAAGGTAACAAATGAAAAAAATGAAATTAACCCAATCTATTTTATTGTTATGTTAAATATCAGTGTCTTCTTGCTGCTAAATTTACAGCTCAATAATACATAAGAAGTATATAATGCAATAATAGGAACACATTGAACAAGACTGTCTCTTGAAGAAGTGGGTAAGAAAAAAATCACCTGTCCTGTAAAATGCTACCAGACTAGGAATTAGCAAAAATGTCCATCTTTTTTTACTCTTTACAACTGAGCAAGTGGAATCCAGAAGTGATAGCAATGTAGGACTCATGCCATCTCTGCAGTTGCCAATTTGTGTCCAAAATAAAATGAAGCCCATCTTCCAGTTCCAAAGCCACTACTAGCAATTCTCCACTTGTTATGATGAGACACATGGGTACCAGATCGACCATAATTTCTGTGCAGAGATACAGGAGTGATTTTCATACTGCTTAGCTCAGAATCAACAGGGCCTATTGATATGGACCCAGGACTGTGTGAAAGGGCCTACAGCACCTGCAGAGCAGAGCTAGCATGATCATCACATGATGCTATTGTCAGGAGGTTTTTCTAAAAACAAGGGCTCCAAAGGGCCCAATCAAGATGTGAGGCAGCTCAGGACCAAAACCAGTAATTGTATTTATGTTATTCCTTCATCTGGATTATGGCATTCCCCATTGTTATCTGATCAGCAAGCTGATTTACTTTTCATTGTTCATTGTACAAAAGCACCAGAATTTAAAATATAACAACACAAAAACAATAAACGAAAATTCTTGTGACTTGATCCTAAACACAATCAGTACAAACAAAGATTTTTACAAAACAAAAGTTTTCCACTTTATTGCCTTTGCAACTAGACACTGCCTAAATAATCAACCATATAACACAAGGCAACATTGGAGCATTTTCTTGCTACTGCATGATCTTTTTTTTTCCACTTCTTCTTTTGTTAATGGAAGAGGAGGAAATACAGAAAAATTAAGCAAACTGCAGAGCCGCAAAATCCATCCCAACATCATTAACATTACAAAGAGTAACTGTTTAACAATCTCCCTTCTTTTGGAAAAAGTTCAACTTAATTAATGATCAAAACCAACTTCAAACCATAACAGAAGCTTGACAATTAATAGTGTTGGTCCCTCTACAAAGGATAAAGATTAATTTATACACACTAAATTATTATGAGAAGGTTTTAATTCCTTGAAAAACACACACTAGACACATAAGCATTTCAAAATATACCAGCACAGGTACAGCACAGCATTCCTCTATATCTTGGTAGGGGCTTTGTTTTACAACACAACTTAAATATTGATGTCTTGAATTTGTTTTGCTTCTTCATGAAATAATGTTTATTTCCTATCTGTTCCATGCTGGGTAACACTGTCAACATCAGTTCTAACAATGGCCATTAAAGTTTGTGCATGGCAACTTCCGTATGATCAATAAACAATTACTAATGCAATATATTACTATAAAACCAGAAACCAGAGAATCCTACCACATGACAGTTGAAGAACTATTTTATTAGCTTTGAAATCATCTGTACACGCAGCTTTATTTTAATGTTTCCCCAGTATTGCAAGTTTTGTTTTGATTATGTGAAACAGTTTCACAGTATGCCTCAGAGTATTGAATAGTAGACTGCTATTCTTAGCAATCCACCTCAACTGCATTAATTCTTCTTTATCTCACTGCACACTGTCATCTGTTGCTCTTCTCATTGGTATTATAATCTTGATTAAGTAACCTAAAGACCTTTGATTCTTTTTTTAACAGCCCCGATTCTAATTTTATTTATCTATTTATGACTTCTGTTAATAATCTTAAATAGCTTCCACATAATATCTAACCATGTTACTTTCTTAGAGAAAGTACCACAAAAATACCATGAATAATATCTCTCCTTAATGCACTTCACTCAAATCAAATCTCCCTTCAACTTTGTATAATTCTGCTGTGGTTTGTAAAGCAAACTGTGCCTATGGTGGCACAGCCAAATGGAACCTGCCTGCTAAACTGACACCAAGGGGAGAGGCTGTAAACACAAGTATGTACTACAGGGAGTTTCTCTTGAATTATGGAAAGGCTTTTACCTTCCATGGCTACAACTGAGACAGCATCTATCAGCTGGGCTTTTTAGGATTTCTGTTGATCAGTGTGTGCAAGTATTATAGATAGGGCTAGCGTAGTTTCTACGCATCTTCCAAACAAGCAATGGTTCAGTTCTTTGGGAGCAGGAGGCAAGAGAATGTACAGGATAAAACAACCTTTTGACATCTAGGGATGCCACGGTGGACAAGAGCTCAATACTGCCAAGGATGAAGATGAACAGCTCTGACCAACTTGCTGTTATGTCTCATTCTTTCCTCCACTTTTTTTGACAAAGTTTACTGGAAGTTTTGTCAAGCAAAACGAGCATTTCTACCTATCTGGCAGTAGGTATTAGCTCTGGGCTGACTGCTTTTCCCAGCACCATCTTCCTCCACCTGACCAAAACACAATCCTGTCTGGTTTTCTAGGAAACTGATTCAATATTCTATAAATACGCTATGAAATCTCTGCTAACAAACATTCCATGGTGTCATCACAACTTTTCTACACTGCAATGGTCAACACTGCTCAGATTTAGAGGTTTTTATGATTAGTGAAAGGCTAAAGTCTCTCATTAAAAGTGAATCCTTAAAACGTAACAGATTTTCTATGAAATACTACTGAAGATGTGGAGTGCATTTTTATGGCCTCTACCTTACTCATGTTGCTACTAGTCTTCTATCCTTTCTAAACTGAGTTGTACCTCAGTAACTCAGTTTTACCTCTCATGAAGTTTTCAATGTGTACCAAGTGAAGAGGAATTAATTATCTTAAGACCATTAAGAGATTGAGAAGCCTATGCTACTTGAGTAGAATCACAGAATCATAGAATTGTTAGGGTTGGAAAGGACCTTAAGATCATCTAGTTCCAATCCCCCTGCCAAAAGCAGGGACACTTCAACACTAAAACATGCTGCCCAAGGCTATGTCCAACCCGGCCTTGAACACTGCCAGCAATGGAGCATTCACAACTTCCCTGGGCAACCTGTTCCAGTGCCTCACCACCCTTACAGGAAAGAATTTCTCCCTCGCATCCAATCTAAATTTTCCCCTGTTTAAGTTTGAACCCATTCCCCCTTGCCTTTTCACTACAGTCCCTCATGAAGAGTCCCTCCCGAGTATCCTTATAGGCCCCATCCAGATACTGGAAGGCTGCTATGAGATCTCCACACAGCCTTCTCTTCTCCAGGCTGAACAGCCCCAACTCTCTCATCC